>PVJN01008591.1:0-64443 GCA_004026805.1 Lasiurus borealis | reverse complement strand
TGGTACCTCCACGCTAAAGACGGAATGCAAAATGCTAACTTTTGTGGCCCCCCAGATTAAAACCATCTGGTCCCCTCTTCTGCTCTCAAGAAATTTAACCACAAATGTGCCGTCTCCCACACAGACCACCTGCAGTGAGTTGTGTGGTTCCTCCCTCTTAGATATGAATGGATGGCAAGCTTTGCCAACAACTTTAATCATTATAAATAGATTCCTAAGAAGAGGTGCAATGCAAGGAACACAAGAAACCTTTAAAAATGATATGTCATTGTCTTCAGAGGGAAAAGAAAGGTAAGATTCTATATTATATCTTTGCGACATCTACAAAGCTCAAAGGTAGAAGGAGCTATGAAGAGAAAGGCAAAGCTTTTGAAGACTAAGACATTGATTGCTCAAGTAGAACTATTCAGTAAGAAAAGTTAGAAGCCTAGAATATTCTTACAAGAAATCTTTAAAATTAATACCTCTGGTTTGGAGAACTCTCCACAGCGATGCTCAGAGGCAAAGGGCAATGAGGCAATGACTCCAAAATCCTGACAGAAAGAAATGCGGCCCTCCAATTCCGAAACCAGTCATGTGTCCTTGCAAATGAAACGGAATGAGACACCCAGGAGTTTTACTTTAAAGTCATGCCGAATGATGCGAGCTTGTCAAGCCAGACAGACATGAAAGTATGGCTCCAAAGAATGTGAATGTTTAGCAAAATGATTGATGCTGAAAACTAACTCTACAGAAATGAAATGAAAATTGGACATCTATTTAAAGGATAGTTAAAAGAAGAATGGCATTTAAAGCATTGCCAACGTACGCTTAATGACATAACTAAAAATATCAATCCTTCTGGAGAACAGAGGTAAAAATATCATGTCCTCGGCTAATGGAAGATTTGAGAAGACACTATTTAAAATGGAATCATTGGCCGAGACGGGTTTGGATCAGTGGATAGAGCATTGGCTTGCGGACTGAAAGGTCCCAGGTTCGATTCCAGTTGGGGGCATGTACCTTGCTTGTGGGCACATCTCCACTGTGGGGCGTGCAGGAGGCGGCTGATCAATGTCTCTCTCTCATCGATGTTTCTGACTTTCTACCTCTCTCCCTTCCTCTCTGTAAAAAAATCAATAAAATACATTTAAAAAAATGGAATCATTGAAAAAAATCACAATTTCTTACCTTATTTTACCTTTACCTTATGTTCTGTTGTTTATAAATTAGATATCTGTTCTAGGAAAAAAATCCCTAGTGATGGAATGTTTTAGTAAATTTTACTTATCTGTAATTTTACTTCTGGCTTATTTTATTCAAAAAAAAAGTAAGTATTCTAAAAAGAAAATTAGTATAGTATGATATAGAATCCTATCTGCATTAAAGTATTTTTATCAGTTTATTATCCAATGTATTTATATGTCTATTCCTCAGTCCATCTAACTAGAGAAATATCTGGAATGGCGTTTAATAAGGAATTAAAGCGATTCTCTTTGGCTTTATCTTTGGGCAGCAGGATTTGGGTAATGTTGGAGTTGGCCACTGAGTGAACATTGATTGACTTAAGAACTAGACCCGGGCCATCAGAAGCTTCTTACCTCTCTCCTGTCCTCGGAATGTCGCTTCCATCTGCCAACCACTCAGCTGGAGCCGCTCAGGATGTAGCTCTGAGAGAGGAAGGTGCTGTTGACACCACCTTTATTGAATCCATGGCTCCAGCCTGTTAAGGCTCTCTATACTCTTTAAAACTCCTGGCAGGTGCTTGGGATGGTCTAGTGATCCTTCAGGCACCCAAGACAGCCGTATGCGCATGTTCCCGGCTTATTAAATCTTCAACCTAGTACCCTGGCGTGGTCTGCCTCTCTCTTTGGTCTCTCTTTGCCTGTGTTTGGGGGAGGGGGCAGTTTTTTTTACCAGCGGTTGTCAGCCAACAATTGGCAAGATTGCCAGGAATCCAGAGAAATGGGTCTTGAGCAGTGGTTCTCAACATTCCTAAGGCCGCGACCCTTGCATACAGTTCCTCATGGGGTGGTGACCCCCAACCATGAAATGTTGCTGCTGTGATGCATCGTGATGTAAATATCTGCATTTTCCGATGGTCTTAGGTGACCCCAGTGAAAGGGTAGTTCGCCCCCCAAAGGGGTCGCGACCCACAGGTCGAGAACCACTGGTCTTGAGAAAGAGGCATCTACAGGGGAAATCTCAGGTTGACCGATGACCACAGTGATGGGAAAGGAGGCCCAGGGTTAGATGTTTGTGGGTCACCATGGGAGTACAGAGATGACCCCCAATCGCTGCTGCTTGAACGCACTTGTGTGTTGAGCTGCGGAAAGTGCACTGAGCATAGAAAGGGAGCAAGTGGCGGCAGCGATGGACTGACTTCCACTGCGGGCAGCTAGCTGGCTCCCGACGCCCAGCTACAGGCTGAGGCTGAGTGTGAAGAGCTGAGGCCAGGAAGGATGTGCAGATGTCCACTACCCTGCGAGCTGCAGGAGAGCAGGCGAAGCTGGGGACAGTGTGCATTGTGCAGAGATGGGAGGGACAGGCTGTCACAGATTCAGGCCCAAGAGCTTCTGACCGAGTCTGATCAGGATGCTAAGAGGGAGAATCCTTGGGAAAGTGAGGACTGTGAAGGCGGGGGTAGGGGGTAGGCAGGAAGATGTAGCCATTGACAGTGAAACAGATGAAGCCACCCCCTGCTGACTGACCTCCAGTACAAAGGAAATTTTTCAACAGCAATTATCCCAGACTTTGGGTAATAAATAAATACACCCCAAACTCCTGGGAGAAAACCTGCATTCTTTCTCTGCCCCTTGAAGATGTAATCCTTATGCTTTTAAAATATAAACTCCCCGGGAGGTAATTGAAACAGTATTGCAAGAAGAGGGGAAAGAGTCTTTTAAATACAAACTGCGGTAGCAAATCCCTCGCCCAAAATGGAGTCTCCGGCCTCTGTAATAGTATTTGTCAAGGGCAAATACGAACTCCAAAAGGCTGCTCCGGAAATATCAGTGCAAAGCGTTAGCGATTTGAGCAGGTAACCTCCTTCACTTGTTCCGCCTGCCAGAGACAGAGACGTAATTTGGACTCAAGTGCTGTGTATACACTGGTGACTTTTGTATTGTACTGAGTTCATGGCTACAGTTTTGGAAGAAGAGATAAAAAAAAGTCTCTGCTGTGTCTCTGTGAATGTTCATGTCTGTCTGTGGATGTACATTATGCAGATGCAATATTTCCTATCATCAGATGGTACTGTCAACATTGCTTGTAAACAAGCTCCATTGAATTGGCTTATTGGGATTTTGGTTTCAAGTTTACTCTATGCAAATGCTTATTTATTTATTTATTTATTTAGCATTTTCTTATTTATTTTTTGCACTTTCTCATTTATTTATTTATTTATTTGTTATTGTGTTACATGTATACATATCTCCTTCTGGTCCCTTCCAGTTCCCTCACACAAACCAACAGCTCATGAGATCACTGCATAAAAATCAGAGACAAACCTAACCGAGACAGACTTGAGAGAAAACACAGCTCCAGCGTACCAACATCAGAATTGTGGGGGTGCCAGAAGAGAGAGAGCAAGATACTGAAAACCTACTTAAAGAAATAATGACTGAAAACTTCCCACATATGGTAAAAGAAATAGACTTACAAGTCCAGGAAACACACAGAACCCCATATAAAAGGAATCCAAAGAGAACCACACCAAGACACATCATAATTAAAATACCAAGAGCAAAAGACAAAGAGAGAATATTAAAAGCAGCAAGAGAAAAACAGTTTATTACCTACAAGGGAGCACCCATACGACTGTCAGCTGATTTCTCAACAGAAACTATGCAGGCCAGAAGGGAGTGGCAAGAAATATTCAACGTGATGAATAGCAAGAACCTACAACCAGGAATACTCCATGCACTTTCCTCCTCCATCAGCCTCGGTAGCTGCACTGGTCTTTCCGCCGCTCCTTCCTGAAGGCCCTTCTCGTCCAGTTGCTACTACAGACTTCTCAAGGCGCACCGGGCCTTATTCTGGGCACTGATCCTAAGGCCAGGGCTGCACGTGTTTGAGTTTCTGTCACTGTGCTAATGTCTGTGTGGCTCATCTTCTGTGACAAACTCCCATGAGCACTTGGGCCATTCACAGCAATCGCTGTTTCTCCCGATGTCTCCCAGGGCAGTGGACTCAGCTGTTATGACCTTCATGGCTGCTCGGGATGGGAACACTCCAAGGACTTGATTCCCCCGGGACCTACCTCAGCTGGGAAGATGGGATTGGCGGGGAGAGCGAGGTTGGAGTCAGGCCTGGATTTTCAGTTCCCTTGTGCAAGCTCAAGGCCTCTTCCTCTCCTCATGGGTTCTTCCTGTTTTCCCTTTACATGGTCTCATCTAGAATGCTGACGTGAGAGTTTAGATTTCCCGACTGTGCAGAAATGGGAGCTTTAAGAAGGCATCCATTCTTATTTTATTTTATTTTTTATTAAATTGATTGGGGTGACATCAGTCAACATGAACACATAGGTTTCAGGTGTGGGCTCCATGTTATGAGATCTGTATAGTGAATCATGTGCCTACATACCTTCTTAACATTTGAGTCATGGTGAGCACTGTCAAATTTGCCCCCACATTCCATACATTTTTAAAAATATATTTTTATTGATTTTTTTACAGAGAGGAAGGGAGAGGGATAGAGAGTTAAAAACATGGATGAGAGAGAAACATCCATCAGCTGCCTCCTGCATGCCCCCTACTGGGGATGTGCCCGCAACCAAGGTACATGCCCTTGACCAGAACCAAACTGGGACCTTTCAGTCCGCAGGCCGACGCTCTATCCACTGAGCCCAACCAGTCTCGGCCACATTCCATTCTTAAAGTGTGTGAGTTTGGCTGCTCTAGCAAAATACCATGGGCAAGCTGGTTTACAAATGATGGAGATGCATTTGTATTTCTCCTGATGCTTAAGACTGGGAGTCTGTGGCCAGGGTACCAATGTGCTGAGACTCTGGGGACCCCCCCCCCTCATTTGCAATGGTCCTTTCTCCTTGGATCATCTCATGGTGTAAAGGAAGAGAGCTCCACAAGGTCTCTTGGGCAGAGCCCTAATGACCTAATGACCCGCCAAGACCCCCATCTGCAGATACCATCACATTAGGGGTGAAGATTTCAACACATGCATTTCGGGGAGACACAAACATCCAGTCTGTACTACTAAGTCATAAGCCAAGCTTGGGTTCACGAATTGAGGACTGCAAAAAAAGCACAAACACCAAAGAACCTTTTTATCTGGTTTTCCCAAGGACACTGACTCCCACAGGGACATGATACAAATGGACAAAGGAAAAGGAGAGTGTTTGAAAAATTAAGCAAATGAGAAAATCACCGCAAAGCTGAATTTAAAATCACAGATGATTATTCTTTTGAGTCAGAAGATGGTCACGGAGATGGAGAAAAGCAGCTAGTTTACAATGTCTCTCAGAAATGAAACTGAAATATCTTGGTAATTGCCTGGGTATCTGAGTGAGGAAAAGAAGAGGAGAGAACATATACAAAAAGCTAATAGTCAAGTCAACAGAATATGAACAAAGATAAAGAAGTATGAAGAGTGAATATGTTCCACTGTCACAAGGAGGACTTAGCTCTTCCAGAGATAAGGTGCTGAGATGGGCTGAAGGTTCAAACCATACAAATCACCCACTGGCCTCACCCATTGGCTTGGAAAGCGATTAACCAAAGAACTTACATGCATGTATGCATACATAACCAGGGGACACAGACAACAGTGCCATAGGCCTAGGAGCGGGGGTGCAGGGTGCGGGGTGAAGGGAGTCAATGTGGGGGGAAGGGAACCTCTGTAATCCTTCCAACAATAAAGATAAATGTTAAAAACCCAGAAAATTAACTAATTAATTAAATATTATCTAGAAAGTAAAGAGATTTGTTCTTCAGACTCCGTGAGACTTTAGTGATTTATTAGAAAACGATCCACTGCCATCATCAGGGATACGATGAAATGTGTACTGACAGAAACTAATTTTGTGACTACAGCATTCTAGGTACTGTAGGATTTTGGAAAATGAAAGTCTAGAGGATCGTTTTAATTCAGTTTAAATATTTCCTACCTCCTTTATGCAGTACAAATTCCTACATTAAGTATAATTGCCAGCCCTTAATATTAAGTTTTGCAAATGTAAAGCAATATGAGGGGTAGAATCAGATCTGTTTTATTGGCTCCCCAGGAAAATGAAACTAATTTATTGACTATATTTAAAAGGAGCTTGTTAATATCTTCCTATAAGTCTAGTTTGTAAAACATAGAGTACAAAGGATATTTAAAATATCATGCATGTGATATATGTATAATATGCATAAAAATGATTATCCTGTCAAAAGTAGTGCTTAATAAAGAAATCCTTTCTCAGCCGGTATAGCTCAGTGGTTGAGCGTTAAACTATGAATCAGGAGGTCATGGTTCAATTCCCAGTCAGGGCACATGCCCTGCTTGAGGACTGGATCCTTGGTAGGGGGCATGCAGGAGGCCGCAGAATATGATTATCTTTTTTTATGGATGTTTCTATCTCTCTCTTTCTCTCTCTCTCTCCCTCGTTGAAATCAATAAAAATATATTAAAAATTAAAATACATTTTAAAAAATTCTTATGCTTTTCAATAATCTGAAAACGGGGGAAGAAGTTCTTTAAATAATAGAAAATTCAATGAGTTATTCTGTCTTTGAAGTAAAATGTGGCTGATGTTTTAATTCACATGGACACATACACATTATATTGTAATTGGAATCCTGAATATAAAATTATTTTAAAAAGCAAATTCCAATTATTAGCTGATTCCAGATCAAAGTTTAATTCAAGTTTATTTTATTTTTTTAAGGTAATTGGATTGTAGATAAAGTGTTTTTCATCTGCAGATATCAAAAATATAATTCTTTCAAAAGTCGTAAATGATTCATTGCTATTACTTGCATACATTTTTCAGTTTTAATGAAACTGTCTTATTAATAAGATATGATTTGATTTGATAGAGTATCACTTCACCATTAAAGCATTAGAAAATTTGGCTTAACTTAATTTGTGATTTATTAGCTCTTTGAATGTTGGCCTCCCATGCGCGATTCTTTCAATCACGGGTGACTTTGTTTTATTAGCCTGTTACCCATCTAGCGGTAGATTGATGTGTTCATCTCTAATCTGGCCAGGAAAGGAGACACTGCAGGATTTGTGACTTCTCAAATACTGCACATATTTTCAGCCTCAAAATTTTTCATGCTTAGGCCCTGCCTGGTTTGCTCAGGGGACGATAGATAGATGATAGATAGATAGATAGATAGATAGATAGATAGACAGATAGACAGACTTCCACCAAATGTTAGTTCTGACTAATTGAAAAACATCAGCAGCCTTCTCACTACTTTTTTCACCTATTCTTCATCAGGAGGGGGGTGGTGCCGGATGAAAGAAGGTAAAGGGATTAGCCAAAGCACATATATGCCTAACCCCCAGACACAGACAACGATGTGGTGATGGCCAGAGAGAAGTGGGGACAGGGCTGGGTGGCAGTAGGCATATGGCAGCAGGGAAATAGAATCAATGATAAATAAAAGAAAGAAAAAGGATGCATGGTACAGATGCTCACCATCTCCACAACCACTTAATACTATGTTGGAGATGTTAGTCAATGCGATTAGACAAGAGAAAGGAGGTATAGGAGTTGGAGAGAAAGAAGTACAGTCATTTCTATTTCTTATGATCACACTGTGCATATGCATGTAGTATTGGAAAATCTGTGGCAAACAATAAAGAGTTCTAAAAAATTAGGACATATAATTAACATTTAAGATCAGTATCTTTTTAGTACACATTAAAAAACTACTTAGGAAACATAATTGGAGAAAATAACTCATTTGTGATAGAGAAAAGTAAATATAAGACACAAATCTGTCTATATATATAAAAGGCTAAGCAACCAGCTGACCGGACGATTGGATGACTGGTCAGTAGGTATGATGCCCACTGACCACCAGGGGGAAGATGGTCAACGCAGGAGCTGCCAAATGACAGCAGCTTGGCAGAGTGCTTTCTCGCACTCCAGGACCCCTCAGGGGATCCCTGCAGGCCAAGCCGAGGGAACCCACCTGTTAAAGGGGCCCTCCGCTCACTCTACAGAAGCCCTTCAAACCCTGGTGCTGCTCCAGGTGTGGCCAGCCCCAGGGGAGGGATCTTGAAAGGTTGGCTTCAGGGTGTGTCCAACCTCCTAATTAATTTTCTTTCAATGTGCACAAATTTGTGCACAGGGCCTCTAGTATTAATACACAAAGAAATAGCCTTAGCCAAAATAAATACCTATGAAACACTCATGAGAGAAAATAGTCGTCTTGGGCAAATGCCAGGACATATGTTCTTAAATAGAAAAAAAAATCAATATAAGGAAGATGTCAGTTTTCTAAATTAGCTAACATTTTAGGAAAATTTGATTCAAACTCATGCAACATTGTTTCTGTCCATAATGTAATTAAGCTAGAAGTCAATAACATAAAGATCATATAAAAATATCCAAACTCCTACAAATTAAGACATCATGCTTCTAAATAAATTAGGTGTCAAAAAAGCCCACAGCATAAGTAAATACCAAATTAATAACAGAAAGAATTCTGGGAAACCTCTCAAATATTGGAAAATTAAACTACATATTTATCAACAACCCAGTAATCTAATAATCTCAATAACCTATGTAGACATTTAAAGGCAGAGCATGAAAACAAATCAAAGAGGAAGTGATAAACCTGTTTTTAACTCAATAAATACAAACATGGCAGATCACAGTTACCAGAGGCAACTCAACTGGGAATTTTATTGATGTGAAAAGTGGAGTTTGTAGAAAGAAGACGATGAATTCACTGCCAGAAACTGAAAAGAATTTTTCTCCAATCCCTTTACCTGATTATTTTTATATATCCCTGGTATCCATGCAGCTATTATTACGAAAAAGATGTATTGGTAAAGCATTAAAACCACGAGCATAAAAAATGGTACCATCAACCGGTGGGAAAAGCATTAGAATACCTGTTCTCTTGTCCCCCCTGTTACCGCTAGCTACTTCATCATATGAATATTTATAAATATTATAAATTATGGATTTGTCTACAGTTTCCTTCTGGAGCAAATCAACCCCCACGTATGCACAAGGAGGGGCCCATAAATCAGTTACCGCAGCGAATGATTGTTTTCGACTTTCTAATCAACACTGCCTAATATCCAGGCTCATTTTTCTTATGCAGCCATCTCCCAGAATCATTACTCTTTTTTTAATTCTTCCTCACCCCTTGAAAGAGAGGTTTATTTTTCTTCGCCGTCCACCTTGATACCGGATTATTGCCCGTGAAAAATGATAGATTAGCGGTGATAGAATGCTCAGCGTGGTACCTAATGACAGAGAGTCTATCTGGCGAACGCCAACACAAGAAACAAGATAATTCTGTTTAAATAAGGACAGGGCTGAAGAGATTAGCCACGGGACAGATGCCACAAAACGTCTCATTGCTCTGCACCAAACTGTTTCTACTGCTTTGTGCCCAGGAGTTTATGGGGGGCAGCCCCTGGGCACTGCTACGGCCGAGAAAGAAGGAGGGGGTTCATTGAACATGGACACAGCTCAGCACCAATGTCATCGAGTCTCCTGACATATTCAATGTTTGGTGATTCTCCCAGCAAACAGGATGCAGCGGTCATATCATGGGTAGCTAAGATGCAGAGATACGATCTGAACTGGAATTTCCATACTAGCGATCATGATGATGTTAGTGTGATTATCATTCTTTTATAAAATCAAACTCAATAATAGACTAGGATGGAGAACTCACAGGTTTCTAGTTTCATAAAGGTAGAACCTGAGCTGAGTCACTCATAGTCAGTCACACAGGCAGGGCACAATAGTCTGGACTGCTATCCCTGAGTGATTGAGGTTATGGCTGTCTTGATTCAATGAACCTCAAACGTTACTAGTTTTGTTGTTGTTGTTTTTGGGTGTTTTTTTTAATATATTTTATTGATATTTTACAGAGGAAGGCAGAGGAATAGAAAGTCAGAAACATCGATGAGAGAGACATCTATCAGCTGCCTCCTGCACGCCCCCACTGGGGATGTGCCCACAACCAAGGTACATGCCCTTGACGGGAATCAAACCCGGGACCTTTCGGTCCGCAGGCCTATGCTCTATCCACTGAGCCAAACTGGTCTTGGCTGTTGTTGCTGTTTTTTTAATAGGTACATTTAATCAGCAGATACTTAACGGCTGCCTCTACAGACCAAACTTTGTGCTAGGCCTGGAGGTAAATTTGGGGATAAATTGGCGAACTACATCAACCACAAAAAGTAATGTCTATCTTCATGGGAGTAGACTCTACTCCAGCTCTCTTGCCCACTCTCTAGAGGACCATCTCTCCCCTTGCCTTTTCCAGCTTCCAGAGTGTTGACATTTTTCCTCTCCTGACCTTTCCATGGTCCAAGCTGACAGCAGCCAGTCACATCATTGTCATTCTCATCCTCCTGACACGGACCCTCGTCCCCTCTTCTTGCATCCTAAGACCCTTGAGGTTACAGTGGCATAATGGCTTAAGGAAGACCTCCCTCATCTCAAGGTCAGGTGATTCATTCCACCTGAAACATTCATTCTTCCTGGCCATGTGACAGCATGCAAGTTACAGGTGGATTCCTTGGGCTGAAGGCCATTCTTCTTTCTACCACAGCATTGTAAACCCAATTCACTCACTGAACTGGCACTCCTGCATCGTGTACCTGTACTGAGAACTCTGGCTGGCGAGGTGTTTCAGACAACAAGGTCAAGAATGGAACCATGACAGGAGGGAGGCAGGGAAGGATTTCAATAAGGTATAACTTTAGTGTGAGTTCGAAAGAAGAGGCAGTGATGGGTCAGCATGAGATATGACAGTTGGGATATAAGACAGAATGGAGAAAAGGCTGAGGGAGGGAAAAAGAGTTTCACTTGATGTGTATTATTAATTTGCTGACATTCTAAATATGATTTGCAATATGTTCAAGAAAGTAGCACTGGCATCCAGATTGAAAGCAATTTTCACGGGCTTTCCGGGCTAGGAGATCAAGCTCGGATATTTAATCCATCTGTTTAATTTTGATAAAAAGATACCAGATTCTTAGACAAAAATATATCCTCAGGAGTGATGGGCTTTATATATATTAAGCAAAATAATGATGTCCAGATGCTGAGACTAAGAACTCCCTGGTCAGAGCAACTGTCAGTTCTGAGAAGAGCACACTCGGTGGGGAAGAGAAAATCCACATGCAGCGACTCCAATTAGCCACGGACCCCTAGAAGCTTCCTCTGGCCTCCTCCCACCGATGGGCCCACACTCAAAGCTGGGGCTCTGGCTCCTGAGGTTTTCCCCGGGAAAGATGGATGGCGACCTGTGGCTTCTAACATCCCCGCGATAACCCGTGAGCCGTGTAGATACAAAAATATGATTCAGGATATCCGGAATGAAATGACTGTGAGCAAAACAAATGCGGCAGGAAAATTGATTCCATCTCCTCCTGCTTTTAGACCCCACAAGATGACTAACTAGTACCGCCTCATATCTTGTAAGCAATCTCCCAGAGAGCCCGGCAAATACATTACGGGCAGAGCCCTGCTTTAGAATGTGCTCCAGCCTTTTAAAAGCATTATCTTGTTGAATAGGAATGCTTCCATTTTTCGGTACTTTGCAAATTACTTTCATTTTTTTTTTTCGGATGTTCACAGAAACACTGGCAAGGAGGCAGGGAATCTGTTTTCTCAGCAACTTCACACAGAGAGTGTCAAATAAACATGTATTACATAATTGAGGTTTTATAGATAAATAAAGGGAAGCTGAACGCGGCTAAAAATATTTGTTAAGCCATGTGGACCCATCTCTTTTTTTTCATTTTGATTTTGTGTTGTTTAAACATATTCCAGATACTCTATTTTTTAAAAATATATTTTATTGATTTTTTGCAGAGAGGAAGGGAGAGGGATAGAGAGTTAGAAACATCAATGAGAGAGAAACATCGACCAGCTGCCTTCTGCACACCCCCTACTGGGGATGTGCCCGCAACAGAGGTACCTGCCCTTGAGTGAAATCGAACCTGGCACATTTCAGTCTGCAAGTTGATGTTCTATCCACTGAGCCAAACCGGTTTTGGCCAAGATTCTTTATATATTAGAGTTAAATCCACCCATTTTCTGTTTTCTCTTTCAGTGCTTTAAGTCTTACAAAATCACTTTCTAACCAAAACCAAAGTCACCTGTATTGCCTTCAAGTTTTAAAAATATGAGTTGGTTCAGTAGATAGAATGTCGGCCTGCAGACTGAAAGGTCACAAGTTTGATTTTGGTCAAGGGCAGGTACCTCGGGTGCAGGCTAGATCTCAGCCCAGTCAGAATGCGTGCAAGAGGCAACCAATACATGTGTCTCTCTCACATTAATGTCTCTGTGTGTTTATGTGTGCGTGTGTGTGTCTTCCTCCCTTCCACTCTCACTAAAGTCAATGGGAAAATGTTCTAGGGTGAGGATTAACTAAAACAAAAAATCTCTCTCTCTATCATCTATCTATCTATCTATCTATCTATCTATCTATCTATCCATCCATCCAACTGGGTGCATGGAAAAATTCATATCCCAAGAAGAAATGCTGTTTACCTGGTTACAAGGCACAAGAGAGAGCCAGAATGTCCATAAGGATACCATGAGGTCAACCAAGAGATTTTTAATAAACATTCTCCCAGTTCTGAGATTCTCTTGGTGGCCAGCATTTCCCCAGTTATCCATGCTTTCAGCCCTAGTCCTAGCTGACACACATTTGTCAAGAGTTCATCTAAGTAGTGTAACCAGAGATCTTTCTCTTAGAATGAGTAACAAATAAGAGATCATTTCTGGATCATATGGGTAGATACCTACACGGAGCTCACATATCCAGTCTTCCGAGAAAGAGAATGCAGAAAAGTAAATCCAACTCTTAGAGGAGAGAAGAACAAATGAAAAATAAAGAGACTCTTGATCATTTTTCTAATTGCTCATTCCTGAAATTTCCTCAGCTCAAGCTCATGCTGATCTCTCAATTCTTTTAGTCACCCTTCCCTTCTCTTTTGATCTTTCCATGTTGTGTTAACATTGGCTTGTGCTGGTGTGCACCTGGATCCATTTAAACATGGAATTATTTAGCACAGGCAGTTATGTTGGTGGTGTTCCCTACTGCGCCCTCGGCAACTAAAATAATGATTGCACAGAGAACTCTCTCAGTAAGTAGCTGTTGAATAAATGAATACATTGAAAAAATTTGGAAAAATATTGACTTTAAAATAAAAAAAGAAAGTATAAGTTTCTATGAAAAGGTAATTTTCAAGGTTCCAGAGAACATTAATTATAAATGATAGTTTGTGTGGGCGTCTAACTCTAGGAGAGACTGGGTAGAACAAGCTAGGAGATCACATCACTAAGGATCTTAGAGTCACAAGGACAAGGACAAGTCACAGTGTCAAGGTTGAGGCCATAGAGGTGGACTCACAGAAGAGAAAACACATTGTAGCATTCTTAAGTAGAACATTTCTGTGTTATTTCTTAAAGATAATATCTTTCAAGGGAAGATTGCTTTAATAACCATTTTGTTAATATTTCTGTATTATGCCTATTTAGGACACCAAACTCTTTTTTTAAAATACATTTTATTGATTTTTTTTACAGAGAGGAAGGGAGAGGGAGAGAGAGTCAGAAACATTGATGAGCGAGAGACATCGATCAGCTGCCTTCTGCATGCCCCTTACTGGAGATGTGCCCACAACCAAGATACATGCCCTTGACCGGAACCGAACCTGGGACCTTAAAAATTATCTTTATTGTTGAAAGTATAAACAATGTCCCCCTTTTCCCTCCCCGCACCCCATAGATGTGCATGCACAACATTTACAGAGAAAAGTATATCTTCTTTAGAGTAGGATTCAATATAAACCATGTTTTGGAAAACTGTAAATTTACTAGAGGCACAAAAAAAAGAAGGTAATTTTCAAGGTTCCAGAGAACATTAATTATAAATGACAGTTTGTGTGGGAGTCTAACTCTAGGAGAGACTGGATAGTACAAGCTAGGAGATCACCTCACTAAGGATCTTAGAGTCACAAGGACAATTGGGACCACTGACAGCCATACCACTCTTCACAGTTACTCTGATCTCCCACTGCTGTGATTAACTCCTTTTCTGTCCACGTGACTTCTCAGCAGCATCCACCACCCTCCTTTTGAGTGATAGACATAAAGGAATTGCTTTCATTTTCAGTTTTCCAGTTGCTGTCTTTCTGCTTGGTTGATGTATTTCTCTATACTATTTTAGAATTATAATTTTAGTCAAATATGTCTAAAAGCAGAATGGATTGTCTCTACTGCATGTATTTAAAATGAAAACTAAACATATTTCAGAGTATTTAAAAATGAGAAAACAAAAGAGAAAAACACAAAAATATTCCAGTTAAAGAAGCTTGATTTCTCAAGCTAAATTAGAGTTTCACACAAAACCCGCAAAAGGGTGGAGGTAATTTGGCTGAAATTGGCAGGGCAGTTACAGACCACATTTGTCATCTCTTTCAAAGGCACCAAAAATCACACCAGACTGCATCAGATTGGGAACAAAATAATCTTTCGGGACTGAGAACGCGGTTTAATTTCCACAGCTAGACTCGGGGTTTGCTACAGACGGTGGATAAAAGGGAACCATTAGTCCTCTGTCCTAGAAAATGAAGTACCTCGCCAGGATCCAGGGGCTCATCATTTGCTACATTTCACATACTCTCCCTGCATTTCCCTCTCCTGGTGGGAAAGACCAGAACACGGGGGGACCGGCTGTCTGCTACTGAGTTCAAACCGGAGTCTAAAATCAAGAGAAGTCACAAATCCCAGGCCCTGGCCTGGGTACCGGTGGGGAACTTGACCCGCCCTAACACATCATTAGAGTGCATCTCATCACTCATTGATTCTATATTTGCGAAGTAGCCTACACGCTAACATGTGTGGCCCCCAAGCTAATAATCATGGCATTGGCAGAGTTTGGGAACATACAAAGAATGGTGAACATTTGGAGCTGCCCACATGCACGTGCCCACAAGCGGGTGAGGTCAATCTTATCTTCACTCCCAAACCATGAACAAGAGCTCTTTTCAGGGATTTAGTGGGTACCACCCTTTTTGTTGAGATTTCACTACTTAAAACGGCCCCAAAGCATCATGTTGACATGCGATCCTAATGTTCCTGAGTACAGGAAGCTGTGATGTGCCTCATGGAATAACTACATGAACTAGATAAGCTCATTCAGGAACAAGCTATGATGCTGTGGGCTGCAAGAGCAGTTAAGCATCATGAATCAAGGAGGTCTTGGGTGGATTCCCTGTCAGGGCACCTACCCAGGTTGTGGGCTTGATTCCCCAGTAGGGGCCACGCATGATAAATGATTCTCTGCCATCATTGATGTTTCTCTCCCTCTACCATGCTCTCTGAAATCAATAAATAATGTTTTATAAATAGATGGGTTCAAGAGAGGTAGAGGATAATAAGTGGTTATTATTTTATGACTGATTAATTGATTGAATTTGAGCTAAAGAAAAGTGTGGAACTATGCTGTTTAATATAATGATCATGTGGTCTCTTGAAAAGTACCGTATTTTCTGGCATATAAGACGACTGGGCATATAAGACGACCCCCAACTTTTCCAGTTATAATATAGAATCTGGGATATACTCGCCCTATAAGACAACACCCGGCATATAAGATGAACCCCGACTTTTGAGAAGGTTTTCCTGGGTTAAAAAGTTTTCTTATACGCCGGAAAATACGGTAGCTGAGTCCAAGTTAGGGAGATGTGCATAATGAAGTCCACTTCATTTAGTAAGGGGAAGGTAAAGGAGGAGTACTGACCAATGAGAAAGGTTTGAGAGTGATGTGATGGAACATTGTGACATACCGAGGTAGGTTTGACAAGGTTGGACAGAAATAAGACAGTCTGTAAGCATCCTGATTATCATTGTTTCCTGCAATCGCTAGAAAGATGTATCTATCCTAGGAAAACATGTCGTTCAGCTATCCACCCATCTTTTAAGACTTGAGCAAAAGTCCCAAATTCACAGCTCCAGAATCAGATCCCAACTAGCTGACAAAAATAAAAATAAGTTTGTAATTTTTCTTTTGAAAGAGATCCAGAATTTCAGTGGCAGGCAATACAAGGTAAAGATAATTCTATAGGAGGGCCTCTTTCCTAAAGCACAGCTATCTCACCCTCTGATCATTGCCAGGTCTGGGTAAGGATGCCTGAAACTGCCCTCATCCTGAGCAAAAGGCCAAAACAGAACAAACAAACCGGATAAAACCAACAGGAAGGAGAGCAGAAGACCCACCGCCAGTTGCCTTCACTGTTGACTGTATTGTCTAAGAAAATTAATTTCTTTATTAATGTTTTTAACCAGATTTCTATTTGTGAAGCAGGACTCATCCTGAGAGAAAGGATTAATCGGATTCTCCAGAACAAATGGAATATGACAAGCACCCAGGTGAACCGTGAGCAAATAAAAAACAAACAGATGCCATAAATCAAGTGTGGTAATCTCTCCTGACATGTGCATCCTGTAGGGTTATCGTGGTGAAAGCTTATTCTCAATGACTCTTCCCATAATGCAGGTGATTTAGCCATGGCTAAGGTCTCCTGGGGAAAACAGCACGCACGCATTCATGTCTTCTATGAATGCTTGTTTTCATAAAAAGCTGAGCTGAGGCAATTTGGAGATTCACAAATGGTAATTATTGTCAAGCCAATTAATATCCGTTCAACTGATATCCATTTCATATAATGCCAAAGTATAACAGATAGTCCTTATACCCTAATGTCAGAAGGGACCTCTACTAAATGCATGAGAAATGCGGATTTTTCTGTATTCTTCGGATCCCTAGCATCGTCTCCTCCCCCTTCTCATTGCTGTGGTTTGTGAGTACATAGAGGTTAAGCTACCATTGAGAAGGTTCGATTAAATAGGATAGATTGAGTGGAGAATCTCACCGGTGATGGATGGTTCCTAAAGATGCAACCAAATGTTTCTCCCTGACTCGAGGGAACTTTTAATCTCCACTCAGAGAGCCTCTTATAAGCACTTTATTGTGGCCAGCCCACACTGGAGGCTGAAATGCAAGACGCACATAAATCCACTCGTGCTGGGCTTGGCCATGCTTCCCTAAGAAAAGACTAGACCTGCTCACGAGAATATTCTATTTGCCCTTTCACCGCCTGGGAATTCTGTGACCCCCATGGGGGAGATGGCCACTTATTTGAAGAATGAGTTGTTCTCTGTCTGCTTTTGCTCATTTGGATGGTGTGACAGTATGTATCAAGGAAAAAGGTAATACAGTGGTACCTCAAGATACGAGTGCCCTAACATACGAGATTTTTGAGATACGAGCTGTCGAGGGAGCGATTTTTGCTTTGAAATACGAGCAACATTTGAGATAGGAGTAATTGCTCAGATCAGCTGGTTGCACACGACCCACCAGTTTACCTCGACTCGAGCGTCTCATAGTTTCCCACGCCTCAAGATTACAGAACAAATTAAACTCGTATCTTGAGGTACCACTGTATTTCAGTAGGTACTATGTCACTTAGAGACACTTCAGAATTGCTTGTTTAGTTCTTCTGGTTTCGTGTGTGTTTTTGTGTGGTTTGTTTTGTTTTTAGATTCTACAGATAAGTGAACTAATGCGATATTTTTCTTTGCGTGACTTATTTCACTTAGCGTAATGCCCTCCATGTTCTTTCATTCCTGTTGCAAATAGCAAGATTGCATTTCTTTTTATGGTTGACTAGCATTTCATCTATGGATGAACACCTAGGTTGCCTCGGCTGCTTTCGTGTTTGGCTGCTGTACACAATGCTGCAATGAACATACACGTGCACGTATCTTTGTGAATTCATGCTTTTGTTTTCTCTGGATAAATGCTGAGAAGTGGAATTTCTAGGTAATGTGGTAGATGTACTTTTACTTTTTGAGGATCCTTCACACTGTGTCCTACAGCAGCTGTGCCATTTTACATCTCTACCCATAGTGGGTTCCCATTTCTCTACATCCTCACCGACACTTATTCTTTGTTGATTTTTTTTAAAAGCCCTTCAGACAGGGGGAGGTAGTGTCTTATTGTGGTTTTGATTTGCATTTCCCTGATAATGAATGAGTTGATCATCTTTTACTACATCTGTTGGCTTCTTTGGAGAAATATCTGCTCAAGTAATCTGCCCATTTTAAAATCAGATTGTTTATTATTTTGATGTTGAGTTGTATGAGTAATATACAGTGGTACCTTGAGATACGAGTGCCCTAACATACAAGATTTTTGAGATACGAGCTGTCAAGCGAAAGATTTTTGCTTTGAAATATGAGCAACAGTTGAGATAGGAGTAATTGTGAGGATCGGCCGGCTGCACACGACCCACCAGTTTACCGTGACTCAAGCGTCTCATAGTTTCCCATGCCTCAAGGTTATGGAACAAATTAAACTTGTATCTCGAGGTACCACTGTATTTTTGATATAGTTTAGACTCCTTATAGAATTTATCATTTGCAAATATCTGCTCCCATTCAGTAGGTTATCTTTTCATGATTTACCGCATTGCACAAAAACTTTTAGTTTGATAGAGTTCTACTTGTTTACTTTTGCTTTCATTGCTTTTGTCCAGAGAGATATATCCAAGAAACGAATGCTGAGACCAATGTCAAGTTTTTACTGCCCATATGTTCCTCTAGGAGTTTTATGCTTGCAGACCATACATTTAGGTCTTTAATCCATTTTAGGATGATTTCTATATGATGAAAGAAAGGGGTCCAGTCCATTATTTGCATATATCTACCCAGTTCGCCCAGCACCATTTACTGAAGAGACATTCACTAGTCTAGTGCACATTCTCGCCTCATTTGTCAGAAAGTAAGTGACTACATAGGCAGGGTTTGTTTCTGGACTCTCTCCTCAGTCCCATTGCTCTGTGTGATTGCTTTTGAGCCAGTAGCATACTGTTTTAATAAGCACAGATTTTTAGTGTAGTTTGACATCAGGGAGTATTTCTAGCATGTGAGGAAATAAATCCTTCAGTGCTAAGGGGTACCTGAGTGCCTTTCACTGCGAGCGCTATAGCAACACACACCATAATCACATCACTCTGTTAAATGGAGTGTGGAGTAGACTTTGACAGTTTACGGTCCGGCTACAAATGGATTGATCTGGGCCAAGAGTTCTCCACATGACAAAAGCAATTTTATCCATCAGAGGACTTTTGGCAACGTCTGGAATTGTTTTGGGGTGTCATAACTGGTGAAGGGTGCTACTGGAATCTCCTGGGTAGAGGACTGGGAGGATTCTAAACATCTAACAATGCATGAAACAGAGCAACAAGGAATTACATTTTAGAAAATATTAGTCGCACTGAGGTTGAGAAAGCCTGACCTAGAATCTCTGAATGCTCATTTTGTTCTTTTATTAATGTACAGTGGTACCTCGAGATCCGAGTGTCCTAACATACGAGATTTTTGAGATACGAACCATCGAGCGAGCGATTTTTGCTTTGAAATACGAGCAACATTTGAGATAGGAGTCATTGCGCGGATCGGCCGGATGCACACGACCCACCAATTTACCTCGACTCGAGTGTCTCATAGTGTCCCACGCCTCAAGGTTACGGAATGAATTAAACTCATATCTCGAGGTACCGCTGTACTGATGGTGTGTATATCTAAGTGTTCATTTTCCCTTTAAACAAGAGGAATGCTTTCCTCCTAGCTATCATTACACAGATTACACCAGAAATGCTTATCTTGCTCTTTCCTGTAACACGGACATCTTGGTAATAGTCATTTTCCACCTTCCACAAAACCGGACATATTTTTAAGCAAAATAGTCCAGTGAGTAATTCAATGTTTATACCAAGTGCATAATGTGTATTTCCTCCCAGGTAATATCAAGAAAAAAATAAATGATACATTCAGCGAATGGCCAGATTTCACAACATATTTCATAACGTTAGGCCCTGAGAGATCAGGCATCCATTTCTCTATATATAGTTCCCTGGGTAAAACTTAAGTGTCCCTTCAGTCACCAAACAGTGACCCAATTTAGGAAGAGGGGAAGATCGGAACTGCTGTCATAAGTACTTCAAATGACAAGGATGAGCTGTTGTGTATATATGAATGGGTCTGTTACGCATTAGAAAGAACATTTGCAAATGGCCACATTCACAATGAACAGGTTCAAGAGGGAGCATGCGCTATAACACAAGTTTGAGATCCTCCTGAGCCACTGACAAGCTCTGTGTCCTTAGGGGTGTCATTTGCTCCCTGAATCCGTTTCCTCGGTTGAGAATGAGACGGACGCACACTTCACAGTGTTAATATTCCAGTGCATGTGTGTGCACGTGCCCCTATGTCTGGAGTTTAGATGCAGTAAATGACTAAAATGCCCAGAAACATACCTCGCATTACGCTTGCCCCAAAGCAGGTGCTCCGGTGCCAGGTGAATTTTAATAACTAGCGCGCGGCCCTACCTCAGCAGACAGGAACATCTTGCAAGTAATTACTTCTGTCTTCTAAGATAACCGCGACTGTTTGGCAACACAGCGGGGACTCCCCGCAGAAACAACCTTGCTCTCATTGCATCTGCTCCGGAGAAATCAAGAAATAATTACCTTTTCATTAGGAGACTTGATTGATGGAGCAACCTTCCTGGGGCTGTGGGGAGATAAACGGGGCCGCGGAGAATAACCTGGTTTTATTCCGACTTGATTATTCCTGTTACAGGACTAATTTGAGTTTGGGGTGCAGCATGTGCCGCGGCTGATTAAGAAGGGGACCTGGGGCACACCCAGGCTGAGGCATCTTGATTGCAGAAATCAGGGGCTTTCATTTCATGAATAAAGTGCCCAGAGAATGTAACACCCTGCCTGTCTCTGCTTGCTCTGAGTCCTGGGAGAAAGCCCGCTTAGGAGTCAGTGGTGAGGTCAAAAGACAAGTCAATCACGACAAAAGCAAGCATCGCTCCCCAATGGGCGTGGCTTCATTCCAAGGGAAATAGCTTATACAGTGGTACCTTGAGATATGAGTTTAATTCATTCTGTAACCTTGAGGCGTGGGAAACTATGAGACCCTCGAGTCACGGTAAATGGGTGGGTCGTGTGCAGTCGGCCGATCGGCGCGATGACTCCTATCTCAAATGTTGCTCGTATTTTAAAGCAAAAATCGCTCGCTGGATGGCTTGTATTTAAAAAATCTCGTATGTTAGGGCACTCGTATATCAAGGTACCACTGTAGTTGGAAATAGCAATACCTTAGGTTTATGGATCAAAATGGAATGCTTCTTGAAAATGCCTATTTTGTTCAAAAGTGTATGCTTCTCTTAGAATGGTGGCTATAAGATTACCTAAAGTGATCAACTGGAAATTAAAACTAAACATCCATTATTTGGGGAACAGACGTGAAGGAAAACAATCTTCCAAAAAGTATGAACACTTCAGTAACACTTCAGTACTAAGATTCTCATTAGTTTGTCTTGCTTCATATATATATATATAATGTAGGTATTCTTAAAATTATATATATATTCATATATATAATGTAGGTATTCTTAAAAATACCTACATTAAAAACCATCTAAGTTACGGAAACATTAATGAGGTAAACAGAGGAGGTAGGAGAATACTGGAATGCATTGTGCAGGACGCTCAATAAGCTTAGTGAATGTGGGTGAGGTATAATGAGAATAGTATTGTAATTCAGACGACCTGGGTTCAAATACTAAGCATCATCAACCGGTTATCTGGTCTGTTTCAGATGACTGTATCCCTCTAAATTTCAGTTTCTTGCAAAGTCGGGGTGCCAAATCGTTCAGTCTCTTAAGAGTTTCCAGATATGTACATGTGACTGTAGGTTATTTCAATGCACTGCAAGCGTGTGAATCATTATCATTAACAGCACTACCTAAACCCAATCGATTTATTAGGGAATGAAAAAAAAATGTACCATTTGCTGACAGTAGGTCTTGAGAAAGGCGGTAGAAGATAATGGTGTACAGATAAGCCTGAAGGGAGATGTGGTGTGGAAAACTTTATTTATGCTCCTTAATTCTCAGTTCCCTTAGCTGCTAAATGTCACAGGATGATTAATCCATACAACATATGTAAACAAGCATGATCAAACAAACATTAAAAATATTAGCAGTATTAAGGATAGAACTATTTGTTTAATAGTAGTAGTGATAATAATTCATGTAGAATAAATAATGCAAATACTTTTTGAAACAGCAAAAGCATACCTTCTTATGCTGACTCCATTCCATACTTAAAATGGCTCAATCAAAAAAAAAATTGTATTTTATCTATCACTGGAGACCCAGTGCATGAAATTTGTGCACGGGAGGGGAGGGTCCCATCAGCCCAGCCTGCACCCTCTCCAATCTGGGATCCGTTGGGGGATGTCAAACATCCCTCCCACAATACTGGACTGCTGGCTCCTAACGGTTCACCTGCCTGCCTGCCTGATTGCCCCTAACTCCTCCCCCTGCCAGCCTGATCACCCCTAACTACCTCTGCCTGCTAGCCTGATTGCCCATGACTGCCCTGCCAACCTGGTCACCCCTAATTGTCCTCCCACCAGCCTGGTTGCCCCTGACTGACCTCCACTGCCCTGGTCACCCCTAACTCCCCCACACAGCCTGCTGTTTAGTCATTTGGTCACCCCTCACTGCCCCCTCTGCAAGCCTGGTTGACCCACACAGGCTGCTATTCAGTCTTTTGGTCATCCCTCACTAAACCCCCTGCTGGCCTGGTTGCCCCCCACACAGCCTGTTTGGTAATCCATTAGGTTGCAATGGTTGCTTAGGCGCACACACACACACACACACACACACACACACACACACACTAGAGGCCCAGTGCATGAAATTCATGCACTGGTGGAAGGTATCCTTCAGCCCTGTTCTGCTCCCTCTCCAATCTGAGACCCTTAAGGAATGTCCCACTTCCCATTTAGGCTGGTTCGGGCCTAAACAGGCAGTCGGACATCGCTCTCACAATCCAGGACTGTTCGCTCCCAACTGCTCACCTGCCTGCCTGATTGCCCCTAACGGCTTCTGTCTGCCAGCCTGATCACCTCCTAACCACTCCCCTGCCAGCCTGATTGATGCCTAACTGCTCCCCTGTTGGCATGGTCATCCCTAACTGCCCTCCCCTGCAGACTTGATCATCCCCAATTGCCCTCCTTGCAGGCCTGGTCCCTGCCAACTTCTCTCCCCGACTGACCATCTTGAAGTGGCCATCTTGTGTCCACATGGGGGTAGGATCTTTTGACCAAATGGGGGCAGTCATCTTGTGTGTTGGAGTGATGATAAATCTGCATATTACTCTTTTATTAGATAGGATAAAGGCCTGGTGCATGGGTGGGGGACAGCTGGTTTGCCCTGAAGGGTGTCCTGGATCAGGGTGGGTGTTCCCTTGGTGCATGGGGTAGCCTGGGTGAGGGCCCCGTGATGGTTTGCAGGCTGGCCACGCCCCCCAGAAACCCAAGCAGAGGCCCTGGTATCTGGGATTTATTTTTTTTCTACGATTGAAAATTTGTAGTCTGGAGCGGATCCAAGCCTTCTGCTCCCACAGCCATTGAAACTTTGTTGCCTTAAGCAGAGGCCTGGACTGGCCCAGGTTTGTAGAAAGCTTGGCTTCCTCCATTGCCAGGGGCTACCCAAGCCTCCCTCCTGTGCTCTCTGTGGCCTTAGCAATCTTGGATTAATTTGCATACTCACTCTGATTGGCTGGTGGGCGTGGTTGGTGAGCATGGCTTGTTTGATTTAGCAGAGGTATGGTCAATTTGCATATTGCTCTTTTATTAGATATAATAGATAGTTTATCAGCTATTCTCTATTTTATGTATTTAAGACTAGGTAGATAGGCAGAAAAATATATAATAAAGGTTCAGTGCACAAAAATTTGTGCACTCAACAGGGTGGGTCAAAATAAAAACTACGTATCACTACTTTTTCATTACAAAATGTGACACCTGCAGGGTTTGAACTCATTCATTGAAATGCAGTTCTCTATCCTTCTCCTTTCCTCTCTGTAAAAAAAATCAATAAAATATATTTTTAAAAAAAGAAAAAAAAGAAATGCACTTCAAATCAGAAGTGATGTGTGCTCAGCTTCATGATGGTTACAGATGACATATAACAGCCATCCATCCAAACAAGGTGGTGAGCAGTGGTCCATGCATGAAGCAAGCAGCTCTACTTCCAAAAAGCCACACAGCTACATAAGGAGGGGTGCCGCTCCCCAAATGTTCATTAAAGCTGCGATACTGCTGTAGGCAGCCACGCATACTCGGCTGGTGGACAGCTGGGATGCAGCATTTCTGCCTCTTGTAATCACGGCATTTTATTGCTTTGATATCGTCACTAAGACACAGTATTACTTCAGATTCCTCATTGCCAAAGGAAAGTTTAGTATTTTATTCTCTTTACCCCTCTGCTTCATCCATCTACTCTGTACCTGACGCATGAGCCCGATACTAAGTCACAGACGAATGTTCTCCCAGTGTTGGTTCTGCAGATCTACTGTGGATGCCAGAGACGTGGCCCTCCTCCAACCTTATACAGCTCTTTTCATTCCTTTCTCCTTATGTAAATAGCAGGCTGTGATTGGATTTAAAATTAAAACGCCCTTTTCTTCTTTTTAATTCCAACTATTTCATTTGTTGCACCTTACAGCACCGCTAATTAAGTACTTACTCTATTAGAACTTACGACATGTGGAAATGCAAGGCATCGTAAACCTCTCTCACTTTCGAACATCACACAAAAATCTAATAAAGATAACTACAGACCCACATGTAATAAAAATAGACAGAGAGATCTCTTCTATATTGCATTTTTAGTTCACCTAATGGTGACATTTTGTAAGACCATTGGACAGTATCTCCACCGGGAAACTGACATTGGCAAGCCCATTTGTCTAAGTGAGATAGATACCATAGTTTCACTTGTACTGGTGTGTGTGTGTGTAGTAATTTCTACACAACTTTATAAGAAGCAGCTCTGTGTGTCCACCGTTATAGTAAAGATACTGACAGAACCAACACCATAAGTGCCTTTCCAGTGGTTCTTGGATAATGACACCCACTTCCATCCTTTTCCCTGCCCATTCTTTTTTTTTCTTCTAAATATATTTTATTGATTTTTCACAGAGAGGAAGGAAAAGGGATTTTTGAAAGCCAGAAACATGGATGAGAGAGAGACATCGATCAGCCGCCTCCTGCACGCCCCCTACTGGGGATGTGCCCGCAACCAATGTACATGCCCTTGACCGGAATCGAACCTGGGACCTTTCAGTCCCCAGACCGACGCTCTATCCACTGAGCCAAACCGGTTTTGGCTCCCTGCCTATTCTTAATCCTTGCCACTCAGTTTGTCCACTCAGTTTGTCCTCTGTTGCTAGGATTTCATCATAAATAGAAATTGGGATTTTTTTCCACCTAGCATAATTCTGAAGATTCATCTAAATTCTATCCATTTTCTAGTCCATTTTTATTGCTCAGTAGTGTATCATCCCATGTATGTACTACTGTTTAATGATTCACCTGTTAAAGCACATCTGGGCTAGGTCCAAATTTTAGCTGCTGTGAGTAAAGCTGCTATGAATACTTGCTGTGCGGAGATTTGGGTGTGAACATGTCTTTATTTCTTGGGGATAAAATCACAGGAGTCCATTTGTTGGTCTAGTGGGTTTTTTTTTAGGAAGTCCCAAAGTGTTTTCCATAGAACCTGTACTATTTTATATCTCCACCGGAAAGGCCTGAGTGCTTCAGTCTCCCCACATACATGCCAACATTTGGTGTTGCCGCTCTTATTTCTATGTTAGCCATTCTAAAAAGTACAGAGTAATAGTTCTTTGTGGTTTGAATTTGCATTGTCCTGGTGGAGAATGATGCTGAGCATCTTTTAATGTGCTTATTTGCCCTGTGTACAGGGTGAGGGAAAAGTAGGTTTACAGTCGTCGGTATGGAAAATATTACAATCATTCATAGTAATAATACAAGAGCCAGCCAGTGTGGATCAGTGATTGAGCTTCGACCTATGCACCAAGAGGTTGTTGGTTTGCTTCAACACTGATTTGACAACACTGATTGTGGGCTCACTTCCCAGCAAGGACGCACAGGAGGCAGCCAATCAATGTTGTATCTCATGGATGTTTCTTTTTCTCTTTCCCTTCCCTTCTCTTTCTCTAAAATAAATAAAAGCATGCTTTAAAAAGTAATAATACAAAAATAAACACTGTTTCACATATTCACAACTGTACGCCTACTTTTGTCCCACCCATACATCCTCTTCATTAAAATTAATCTTCATGTCTTTTACCCATGTTCTAACTGGATTTTTTTTTTACTATGAGTTCAGTGAGTTCTAAGTATTAATCATTTATTAAATACATCATTTTACCTATTTGTTCCCAATATGTAGCTTGTCTCTTCATCCTTTTTACATGAACAAAACAATTCCTTTGTCTATGTTGTGCGTTTGATGCCAAATCTGAAAAAAAAAAAAAGGTGGCTTACTCTAGATCCAGAACATTTTTCTATTATTTTATAATGGTTTTTAGTTTTACGTTTCAGTCTATGATTCACTTTGATTTAATTTTGGATAATGTGGGAAGCTTAGGTTGAGACTTTTCTCTTTCGTAGCCAATGAATATTTAATTGCTCTGGCACCGTTTGTTAAAAGGACTATTTTTCTCCCATGTTGATGCTTTGCATGTTTGTAAAAATCACTTGGGCACATCTACATGGGTCTGTCCCTGTGTTCTATGTCCTGTGACGCCATAGTCTTGGTTAGTGCACCCTGCATAGCAAGCACTGAAGTCAGGAGACTCATTTCTCCAAAGTACTTTCTTCTTTTTCAAGATTATTTTAGCTAGTTTAGTTCTTTGGCTCTTTCCTATACATTTTAGATTTGTGTCATAAGCAGAATGTGGGCTAGAATTTTGGCAGGGATGATGTTAAACCTGTGTTTCAAGTTAGGAAATGCCGACATGATTACTATGTTGGCATCTCTGGTCCATGAACACAGTCTTGCTCTCCACTTCCTCAAGGATTTCAATTTCTCTTATCAACATCGTATAGGTTTCAGAATGAAGTCCTAAATCAGTGGCTCTCAACCTTCCTAATGCCGTGACCCTTTTATACAGCTCCTCATGTTGTGGTGAACCCCAACCATAAAATTATTTTCGTAATTACAGTTATGAAGTAGCAATGAAAATAATTTCATGGTTGGGGGTCACCACAACATGAGGAACCGTATGAAAGGGTCGCGGCCTTAGGAAGGTTGAGAACCACTGCCCTAAATATTTCAAGTGTCACAACTGGTCCTGTGTTTTTCATTTGTGTCACTGTTGTCATCACTGTTCTAAGGAAACACAAATTGTGATGAATGCATTCTACATGCTGTGACCTTCCTGAAATCACTTGTAACTTCCATTTTTTTTTGTAGAGTCTTGTGTTTTTTCTGCATAGACAATCATGTCACGTGCAAATAGGCTAATTTCAGTCTTCCCCGTTCTCATCCATATGCCTTTTATTTCCTGCCACACTGGTTAGAAGAGTCCCTTGGCTAACCCGGTCCTATTGGGCTCCTAGGTGTGATGGAGGGTGCTGTCTGCTGTAGCAGAAGTTTTCCCTGCTGTGCGGGAGGGGTGCATTTAGACCTTCTTCATGGTGCCAGTTGGCTGCTGAACGGAGAAACTGTATTCCTGTTGGTCTCAGTCCTATAGGAATTCCGTTATCTCCAAGACTGTCTATTCTCGCTGAGTCTCTCACAGGGTCTGCCCTTCGGCCTAGGTATCTGTTGGCAGAAAGTAGCTTTCCAGGTCACGTGGTTAAGGAGAGTGCTTCTCCTATGTCAGTCCCATCTTTGATTTGGGAAAACCGTAAGTCTACCTGGACCACCTTCTACCACTGTGTCATACATGGGAACATATTGGGCGTGGCTGGTCACTCTGCTATGTGGGAGGACAACGTATGTTGACATGATGCTGTTGCTTAGATCACAGAATTCCACACGAGTTCTCCTTACTTTCCTTCTTCACAATGTCCAGTGTTTATGCTGCACTTGGTGAGGGGAAGCAAGGAAATATGGGTCTATTATCTTCTTATCTGTACATCCCACTCAGATGTTCTTAATCTACTTCTCTCTCGGTGTAATTATTAATTTTTAAAACTTCAGTCTATACTTACACGCACTATCTACAGAATCGCATAAACTTAATTGAATCAAGGCAGAATGCTGATTTCATCTTTGTACGTGAAAACACCTTTCTTCAAGGAGATAATGCTCCGTTGTGAGATAAGTGAGAGGAGAAAGGATTAATCACATACAGTTTGTATCTTTAGAAACTAGCCCACATTTTATTTATTTCTGTATTTGCCATAGCAGAGGTTCCACATTTTTGCGATTATCTCAATAAATGCAAAATGCTCGGAATGGCCAGTGTTGTCTCACTTATATTTTAATATCGGCTAGAACCTGTTAAAGGAACTACAAAAATGTAAAGAGCAATTTCTTGGTTTCTACATCCTTATTTTCAAGGGAATGGTTCTAGAGATTTCTGTGACTAGGTAAAAATATGTATATAAGTATGTGTTCTGATTGAAAATATTTTATATACTTCATTAAACTTTTAAAATTTTTGTAAAATTTTGTAAATAAAAGCTTTTTTGTTTGTTTGTTTTCCTGATCTTGTAGTGAAATTAGGGAAAAATTATGACCAATAACTAGATGACCTTTATGTTTCCACTAGAGCTTTATTATTGTTGTTGTAACCAGTGGTCTCTAGAATGACTGTAATATCTCTCTTTGACACTAAACAATGTTTTTTGTTGTTTTTTTTTAACAATAAAGTCATCTTATTTGAGTATCCCAAATAAATGCTAGAGAGTGATCAGCAGGAAAATGAGCAGACCACGAAGTTATGTGATCTAATCGGGATTTAAAGGGAATATTTCTAAATCAAAAATTGTAACTTATGGAATCCTTTGGCTTCCCTATAAAACTTGGGAATTTGATGACAAATCATTTCCAACCCACTTAATAGTAACAAAACATAATCTAGCTGAGACCGGTTTGGCTCAGTGGATAGAGCATTGGCCTGGAGACTGAAAGGTCCCAGGTTCGATTCCAGTTGGGGGCATGTACTACCTTGGTTGCGGGCAAATCTCCAGTGTGGTGCGTGCAGGAGGCGGCTGATTGATGTCCCTTCTCATCGATGTTTCTGACTTTCTATCCCTCTCCCTTCCTCTCTGTGAAAAATCAATAAAACATATTTTTAAAAAATTAAAAAAAACATAATCTAATCTGACTGTATTCAAGATCACCATATTTTTTTTCATTTTTCCCCCACCTAACCTTTTTCTCTGTCTCCAAAGAATCTGTTAAAACTCTCTGTTTACTACCTTTTGGGCATTTAATATGTATGAAGTTTTCACAATTCATTATTAGACCCTATACGTATGAGTACTATTTATGAGGAAGATGTTAGCAAAAGTAGAAATAATTAATCTGGCGTTAAAATGCATGAGATTTTGACAAGAGGGATTGGCTCTTATTTCAAACACACTTCCCCTTTAAGTGTGCCTTGACTCCTTTATCACTCACGGGGTTTCAGAGTGCAGGCTCATTTCTGAAACGCCACCCTACTCTCATTTTTTCCCCACAGAGAGTCAGAACAACCTGCCAGTGGATCGTGGAACCAAGAAAGTGCCAACCTTAAAATAGTCCCTCTAAAGTCCTTCAACTACAAATTTCGAGCATTTTTATGGCATTTCAAAATGAAGTACAGAATCCTGACACTACTGTTTAAGAGATGTAGCTCGAATCAAAAATAAACCAGCAGCCATATAGTTAGAAATAAACATTTTGTTTTGTTTGCCCATTTGACTTCCTAAAATTCATGTTAGCGCTCTTCAATATAAAATATTGAGACTACACTATTCATAACTTGAATTCAAGATCTGGCACACAGATTCTTCACCTCATTATTCCAAATTGGATAAAGTTTCCATAAGTCAAAACTTTGTTCAACTCATTTAGGAGACTACTTATACATGCATTGCATTTTTCTAAAGAAGAAAAGACACAATTATACTAATTTTCTCATGAGACAGATCAACCTAGATAGTATACTGGGTATATCTTAATTAAAGTGCCTCAAAGAGGTCTGTGCTCAGGGGTCCTTACTATTACTACCATTTAAAGAGTCATTGCTTTAGAAGAATCTAGATGGACTTGGGAAAGAAAAATATGATGCTTTTGAAAATGTATCCATCATAAAAGGACACAGATCACACTGCTTTGCAGGTAGTAGAAATGTCCATGGTGCCCGAACTTAGAAATTGTGCTGTGTTCTTCATAAGCCCACATGTATGTATTGATGTGATTCCTCTTCCCTCGGGGGTTTTAATTACCAAAAGGACAGAGAGAGCTCAGACAATTCTCATGAAAGCTTATACTAGCAGGACTGTCTATTGTAAAGCGCTGATGTCCACAGAGACGCCCAGTATCTGATCATACGCCAGAAAATCAATGCATGTAGGAGATGCACAGGAGCCAGGAAACGAGTTGGGGTACTTAGCAATGTAAAACCTTGCATTTAAGGAGCAAAGACTTCGAAGGCATAGTCCGATGGTCTGGGTCTAGTCTGGAGAATATCCAATGGCATTCCGTCTTATGATTCCAACTAAGTTCACTGGGTCTCTTCAGTTCCAACGTGATCTCAATCCGCTAAGACAGCGGTTCTCAACCTGTGGGTCGCGACCCCTTTGGGAGTCGAACGACCCTTTCACAGGGGTCGCCTAAGACTATTGGAAAACACCTATTTCCCATGGTCTTAGGGACCAACACACCACTCCTCGGTGTAGCAACGTGTAGCCATGTCGTTTACTGTTGTCCTAGGAAGACGGTTGCCCATGCTACACCACGATTCAAGACAAAATTTCATTTGTAATTAGAAATAAATATTTCACAATATATAATTACATATTGTTTTTGTGATGAATCCCTATGCTTTAATTATGTTCCATTTGTAACAACGAAAACACATCCTGCCTATCATATATTTACATTACAGTTCATCACAGTAGCAAAATGACAGTGATGAAGTAGCAATGGAAATAATTTTATGGTTGGGGGTCACCACTCCATGAGGAGCTGTCTTAAAGGGTCGTGGCCTTAGGAAGGTTGAGAACCACTGCTCTAAGAGGATTTAAAATCTTTAGAATATTCGTAGGGACTAGCTACCAATACATAAAGTGTCTCATTATGCTAAGCATATTAAAACTCTGGCAAAAACCTTAAGAATAATATTCCCTTCCTAAAATCACTATGTTGTAACACGGCAGAAAGAAGTGCAGGGTTTCTGAAATGCCACACTGTTAGCTCGCTGCCTAGCTGAGCTTGGAGAAGTAATGGTACGTGTAGAACCATCCATGTCCCCAACTGGGAAATGTCACTCTTCAAGTTGTCCAAGCCAGGTGATCCACTAAAACTGATGTCAGTATACCTGGCACCCAGCAGACACTTTCTGCCACCTTCTCTTTTCAGTCACCCTGTTACCCTCAGCCCGTGAGATCTGTTCTTATTCTGCCTGATCAAAGTGTTAGCAGACTTCTCTCGGCAGCTGGAGATGGAAACAAAAATTAAAACAAATGAGTCTTCTCCTATTCTTGATCTCCGGCTGCATTCATTTTAAGAGCTTACTTAGCTCATCAAATAATCATTACGCTCAATAAGTTGTCTAACACACTAATACGGAGCTAAGTGACTGTCAACTGGCTCAGGCCGGTCTTGTCCCCTGAATGATGGCAGGCAGACTGGGGCGGGATGTCTCTCTCCTTCTATCGGTGGAATAACATTTCCAGTAAAATTATGCGCTTGTAAAAATGAGCCGGCCAGCTAACCAGAGAGCATTTGATCCTCATGTTTTTCGGGACCACAACATGTCTCTAAAGGAGAGAGTCTAAATGAATTTGGCTGCTGAGGAGTAGAAAGATTGTAACTGGGAGAGATGGGGCTTATGAAACTAGTACAGGAGCATGACAGTAATCCATCCAACACACACACACACACACACACACACACACACACACACACACACATTAATTTGAAATTTTATTTGAATAATAAACACTTCCCTCTGCATCTGTGTTTGCTCATTGGTAACATATCAACAAATCTGTTAGGATGTTATTTTGTGTGTATTTATGAATTTTATTTTTAAATGTTACTGCACATAATTTAAGTGATCCTACATGTTTTTATGTATTGAAATTGATAAACACATTTTTTTAATGTGTATTTTTTTTATTGCGGAGAGAAAGAGAAAGGGAGAGAAATATTGAAACATCAGTGATGAGAGAGAACCGTTGATGGGCTGCCTTCTGCACTCCTCCTAGTGGGGATGGAACCCGCCACCGGGGCAAGTGCCCTTGACCGGAATCAAACCTGGGTCCCTTCTGTCTGCAAAACAACACTTTCTCCACTGAGCCAAACTGGCGAGGGCTATTTTTAAGAAGCCTCATTTTAAAAGCTAATTATGGAAACAGTTTAATCACAATATACCAACCAAATCATATTTGTAAAACAAACTACAACTAATTTAGAAAAAATTCAATAAATTAAATATTTTACTATGAAAAATAGCATATCTTGTATCAAACAAGGCACATTGTTTTCAACTGGTTATTTCTACTGTAAGTAATTCATATTCTGAAGCATGGCAAATAGGAAAATATACCAATGTAGCAATCTGGTTTTATTAATTATATTCCTAAATCAGATTGACTGGTGGCCTTTAGCAAATGATTTTAATCTCTTTTGTCAAATCGTCCCCATTTGTCAAATGGACAAAGCATTATTAAACCATTCCTAGATTCTATTATGACAAATCGATATCTAAACTGGTTGGGTATCTACTTACTCTTTCCTGAATCTATGAACAAAATTCACTCTATCCTACTTAAAATTTTTAAAATGCACAATATTACAGAACATTGGGTTTCATGAAAGTGTCAATGTCCATCAAAGGTCCATTTCAATTATACACATACATGTCTCCTACAAAACATGCCAACACATTATAGCAGTAGTGAATGGATTAGAGAGACATAATGGTGATTCTTAACACAAGCATCCAAGAAAAAAACAGCCACATGAGGGTCAAATTCATCCAATAAATATTAAGGGAAAAACAGATTTCTGGAGCTGAACCCAAGTGATGCTTAGATTTTTCAATGTTTATAGGACTCAGACTCAGCTTTGCTAGAGGCATGACGCCATGTTTACATGCTCTGTTCATATGAAACTTAGTCCCTTCCCGCATAAAGGTCAGAGTCCTGTCCAGCCAGGTGTGGCTCCGCAGTTGAGCATTGACCGAAGATCCAAGAGGTGACCAGTTGGATTCTAGGCCAGAGCATATGCCTGGGCTGCGGGCTTAATCCCCAGCAGGGAGTGTGCAGGAAGTGGCCGATTGATGCTCTCGTCATTGATATTTCTCTCTCTCTCTCCCTCTTTCTTCCTCTCTGACATCAATAAAAATATATTGAAAAAATTCAGAGTGTCACTGAAATGGAAGCAACAAAAAGAAATCACACATTTGGATGCAATGGACACTCAATTTGCAAAGCCCATTCCAAGTGTCGTGTTACTTGCAAAACGTGCCTCACCCTCATCTAAATCACACGCACATTGTACACATTAACACACCACTTCATACAGAAATACAACATGGGAGTTGTAATTCTCTTTCTCTGTATCTATGTGCTTATAAAGAAAGCCTTTATCAATTCTACAAGAGGACTGAAGAGGAAAGTAATTCTTCCTGAGGGACTCTGATTGAAATCTGAAAACATGGAGTCACTCACTTATTCCTTTTTGACCTTGAATGTCGCCATCTGTAAAATGAGGGGAATCTAACCATTCGGTGTGCCTATATGTTTCATTTATGCTTTTCTTTCAATAAGTAAGTTATTTTTTTTTTGAAGTGTGAGCATCACTTTTCCTAGAAGTTCTCTCGGATATTTTTTTTGCTTTTATATTTTATCGATTCATATCTTGTTACCATTGAGTTCTGCTCAGATTTTCTTTCTGACTTCACTCTAGTACCCAAGTCACCCCCCATTGAGGGTAAAGCCCTCTGACAATCAGATCTTCCAATGAGCCAGAACAAACCAGAGTCAGCAAAGACAATTCCGGTGATGAACCCCAATGCTTTACAACTGAATGCTTCTCCAAATGGCTGCCATTTATTCATGTCACATTAAAGGGCCCCCTTCCTTTTCCTGCTCATAGAGGCACTTTATGAATGACACTGACTTGGCCAAACTTCGAATGAATGGTTTTCAAAGTGATCAGCCCTTTAGGAACTAGGATTTTTTTAAAAAAATATATTTTATTGATTTGTTACAGAGAAGAAGGAAGAGGGATAGAGAGTTAGAAACATCAATGGGAGAGAAACATTGATCAGCTGCCTCTTGCACACCTATCACTGGGGATGTGCCCGCAACCAAGGTACAGAGTAAGGCAACACAGGATCCCTCTAAAGAAAGTGTAATTTTTGTTGTACAGATGAGGAAAATAGGATTAGATATATTAACTTCCTTTTAGTGATGTAATAAGTAATTGTGTAGGACTGAAACTGAAATTCAGATTTGCCAGTTAATCACTTATCTTCCTAAAACGAGCCAGACTTCATTCTCCGTGGGATAAAGGACTTGAGGCTCACAGGCATTAGATGGTGTGTTTCATGCTTAAGCCTGTTAGTGGCTGATCCAGGGGTAGTATTGGTTATATGACTTCTTTCCTATCACTCCTTCCATAGTGAAATATTAGGTGCACCAGAGGTGATAACTTTACAAAAGGACTGATTAGGATGTAGTTGTGCTTTATCCTTTCTGTGAGAGGAATGGGACTACCTTAAAATCCCAGTTTCTAGCCATAACCGGTTTGGCTCAGTGGATAGAGCGTTGGCCTACGGACTGAAGGGTCATAGGTTCAATTCCAGCCAAGGGCATGTACCTTGGTTGCAGGCACATCCCCAGTGGGAGGTGTGCAAGAGGCAGCTGATTGATGTTTCTCACTCTATCCCTCTTCCTTCTTCTCTGTAAGAAATCAATAAAATATATTAAAAAACAAAAACAAAAACAGTTCCTAGAATGTAAATTAGTAAGTTCTGGAAGGAAACAAGTAGGTTCTGACATCTAGGATGCTTATCTTTCCCAGAGTTCATATGATTCACGTGATCTTAAACTTAAGGTAGGGTGTTAGCCAGAAACCTGAGTTAGGTAAACCTCACTTATTAGGTATGTGATCAGGGCCTTCTCATTCAGTACCTCTTATCGTCAGTGAGAAGGCTGACTTGTATTTAAAAAAAATAATAACTTTATTGATGTTAGAGAGGAAGGGAAAAGGAGAGAGAGATAGAAACATCAATGATGAGAGCGAATCACTGATCGGCTGCCCTCTGCATGCCCCCCACTGGGGATCAAGCTTGCAGGCCTGTGTCCTGCCCGAGAATTGAACCCTGACTTTCTGGTTCGTAGGTCGATGCTCAACCACAGAGCCACATTAGCCAGGCGAGACTTGTAGTTTCTATGGATTCTGTCTAGTACTTAGTAAGTGCTTAAAAATTAGTGTCCTTTATTGACAAAATGACTTCATATGTAGTTAATTATTACAGCAAAAAGAAAAGGCTTTTCTATTAGATCACAGTCACTTTCGTGAAGATAAGTGTGCATGCAAAAAAAAAAAAAATCTGTTCTCTGTTTTGTTTCCCTTCCTTCTTACTTCAGAAAGAAGGTTCCCACATGTTACTGGTGGCTTCAGTTCTCCTGAGAAATCTCACAGAACTTCAATTTGTTAAAACTTAAGATGTCTCCTAATTCTTAATGAGGACACACTAACAGCCCCGTGAACGAACCAAGAGTTGCTATTTACCTTGGCCAGTAGACAACACCATTTGCCGTGTGTCTGGGGAATTCATATGATTTCTCTCTTCAAAAGGAATTGTCTTTTTTCTAATGTTGACCCTAGTCCGAATCGATTTCCAGGTCCTTTCTTCGCAGACTGTTACTTCTTAAGTACCATTGGTTGTGACAGCCTCGCTCAATTTATTGACTATGGCACCTGAAGTTCAGTGAATAATTAGTTACTTCGTCTGGGCATGCCAATAGCCATCCTGCCAGCTGAGAGTTAGCCTTGATATGATCAGAGAACTCCTGTACACCATCAACTATCAACTTTGGGTGGGATTTTACCCATAGTCCCACCCACAGGTTATGGAAATTAGGAAATTCAAGTTTAGCAAAAGAAAACCACTCCTTCTTAAGTCACCCAGCATGAGTTGCAAAGCCAGTATCACCCACCAAGATCTACAAAAGACTTCAGATATCATCCACTTGTAAGTTAAATCACAGGGGAGTTTTTCAGCTCTACAGGTGCAGGCAGAAGACGTGAGATTCTGGAGTCAAAGACAAAGGACTCATGGTACTCCTGGCAGGCAGAACGAAGTTCATGTACACAATAACTGGCTGGGCTGTCTCAAATCCTTCGGGGGATACAGAGGTAGCCACAAGTATGCACTATATGCACAGTGGTTGATAGTTCCGATAAGGAACTCTGAATTTAGGAAACCACAATCTTTTGGAACCAGCCCCATCTTATCACCAATACAAGATACTATCTATTCCTCTGAAGAGAAATCAAATCTACTCAACATATGGACTATAGATGATATAGGCAGTTTCATATTCTGAACTAATCGTTCAAGGACAGTCTGATTAATGATGATAATTTATTAAAAGTTTTTTTTTATTGTTGTTTTCTTTACCCAAATTCAACTGTCAAGAGAGAATCATTTACTTTTTGCTAAATTTGTCAAAGAGCAAAATTAATCCTAAGGCATGTTCTTCTCTGAGTATTGAGCATTTTGAAGAACAGAGCTTAAGACAGGAGTCTGGACAGCTGACTCTACACCAGATGTTGGGCCCAAGCCTTGGGCCTTCCATGCTGCCTTCAGTTAACACTTGTTACTGGTAGATGCCTGAGCCAGCCTAGAGTTTAATACAGTGGTACCTCGAGATACGAGTTTAATTCATTCCGTAACCTTGAGGCGTGGGAAACTATGAGATGCTCGAGTCGCGGTAAACTGGTGGGTCGTGTGCAGCCGGCCGATCCTCGTGATGACTACTATCTCAACTGTTGCTCATATTTCAAAGCAAAAATCGCTCGCTCGATGGCTCATATCTCAAAAATCTCATATGTTAGGGTACTTGTATCTCGAGGGACCACTGTATAGAGTTTTCTCTCCTTCAAATCACTTCTTACGTTCATCTGTGCATTTAAAAGATACTACTTCTAGGTATTTGACATAAGATTCTTTCCCATAATTTCCAGTCTTCCAATAGTCCCGTAAATGGAATACTTCCATGAAATCTATTTATTTATCTTCAGACATATGGGTTCTATCTACAGACTTAATGGATTGTTTGTTTTCCCCAAACCATGGTTCAAGTTTCTCTTTCATCCCTCCCTTTGAGCCTATTAGTCAGTTTACTGGAAAACCCTCCCTTTTACTTCCATATGTTGAATTCCATTCACCCTTCAAAGCCTATTAGAGATATAATTGTTCAAGAAAGATGAGTGCCAAGTATAGCCTTACTTTGGCTGATATGTGTGTGTGTGTGTGTGTGTGTGTGAGTGTGTGTGTGTGTGTGTGTGTGTGTATGTGTACATTAGTACTTACCTTCTCAAAAATTTGGTTTTATTAGCAGCAGCATTAGCATTACTTAAAATACTATAATAACAGCACCCATAAAGTTTGAGCCAGGAACTGAGCTATGTACCTGAAATGAATAATCCCTAATCCTAAAAATTGTATTTCATAGTACGTGATTAATCATTATTTTATTTATTTTTATATATATTTTTATTGATTTCAGAGAGGAAGGGAGTGGGAGAGAGAGATAGAAACATCAATAATAAGAGAGAATCATCAGTCAGCTTTCTCCTGCACAACTCCTACTGGGGATGGAGCCCACAACCTGGGCATGTGCCCTGACTGGGAGTCAGACCACAATCTCCCGGTTCTTAGGTTGACACTCACCCACTGAGCCATGCTGCTCAGGCTTGATTATTATTTTACAATTGAGGTCATTACACCTTTTAGAAGTATTAATTACCCCAGAATTTACATTACTAGTGAATTCTACAAATGGAAATCAGATCCATATCTTTTTATCCCAAACCTCTGAGCCATCTATAAATGCTAAAAGGGAAATGATTATGTAAATATTATTTCTCCAGAGTGTTAAAATATAAACGCCAGTTCTAAGTTGCTCCTTGGGATCTGTATTTTTATTCTTTATAAGTTTTGCAATGGATATGAAAATTTGAGAACATTAAAGTTTAAATACTATTATATGTATTTACTCAACTCACTGTGAAAACATGGCACCTAACATATTCCATTTGTGTGTAATTTATTTTAGAGTTGCTGTAACAGTAAGCATTACTATGACAAAAGGACCTGCATAGTTTTCTGTCACTGAGGAAAAACATGTCCCTTATACTAGGTTAACTTGGAGGGTTCCTATCAATATACATTCACTGCTCACACAGTTTATTATATTCCCTAGGAAGTCCATGGACATTTTGCTGACACATATGTGGAAACAAAGAAAATTGAAACTCACCTCACAGACAATTGTCCCAAATAGAAATCGACAGAGGAATCTGGCAAAATCATTAAGGCAGATTTTCTAAGCTGGAAAGAACCCGAGTGCCGCAGGCTAATTCTAGCGGGTCATCAATGCAAGAAGTTCATGGAAAGGTTGATGAACCCTGGGGCTTCAGCAGGGCTGAACCATATTACCTTCTGCTGGAATAGCTGAAAGCATTTCCCCAAACCTGAATATCTGCATGTTATATTACTTGCTGCTGAACAGCTGAGGGCAATTCCCCCAACCTGATAATCTTCACCAAACCTTACCTTTGATATGTATATCTGATTTGCTATAGGGAAAAATGTGTGAATAAAAAGCTCTGGGTATGAGATTCAGAGAACTGAGTTCCTAAAGGTAAGCCTTCTCTGGCTCCCTTGCAAAATGCCTTCCAAATCTATATTTCATGTCTAGTCTCTTTATTAATTTACTCACAGTCCCTTCTCCAGATTCCTGAACCCTTCTAGATGCTGGAGAACAACCCGGGAACCGGAGACTTTGAATTAGGGCCCAAAGACAGTACACTTTAAATTATATATCAAATAATTTTTGTGAATGTTTACTATCTCGAAGGGGAAATAAATACACAATAAAAGTAAGCAAAAAAAAATACAGAATGAAAATTACGGATTCTATGAATATAATAAAAACTGCATCTACTCCTTCATTTCAAATATATATTTGTAATTCTACAATAATAAGTAAAATGACAACAAATTTTTAAAAGGACTATTATACAAAATAATGTTAATAAAGGGGAAATTTGTCAAAGGTAATGTGATTGGTTTGTTCATCTGAATGCACATTTTTACATGCTACATAACCTGTATGTATCCACCAATAAGTGTTCATTCCACTCATACTCATTCATCACAGACAATCACTAGGGAGTATGAAGGAGGCCAATGAAATCTTTATATCACACCTGCTGAGTCGTAAGCCATGGGGGGAAGGGTTTCTCTCCTAAGAGAAAGCTAGTGATTTCCCTTTTAGAACCTCCTGGCTTTAATTTAACCCTAACTGAAAATTTCCTTCTGGGCTGACTACCTTTCTTTTAAAGATAGTCCTCTCAAGCTTGGCTGGTATGGCTCAATGATTGAGCATCAACATATGAACCAGGAGGTCATGGTTAGATTCCTAGTCAGGGCACATCCCCAGGTTGCAGGCTCAGTCACCAGTGTGGGGAGTGCAGGAGGCAGCCGATCAATGATTCTCTCTCTCATTGATGTTTCTATCTCTCCCTCTCCCTTCCTCTCTGACATCAATAAAAATATATCTTTAAAAAAATTAAAAATAAATAAGTAAATAAAAACAACTATTTCAACAATAACAGCAACCATAGCAGTGGCCCTATCTGCTATGGTGAAGCAATGTCACGGACACTTCCCTCGGAATATTTTTCTTGGTCTTCACAATTAGCGCACAAGACATATTATGTTCTCCACTCCGCCGGTAATGAACCTGAAACTGTTCACAAAGGAAAATGCCAGGTCAAGGGCAGGTTGTTCCTTTTAATTTCCGAAGAGAGAGAGGCGCAGAAATGCTAAGTGATTTACAGCCGTGCTGACTAAAACAACAGCACAGCCCTGCTGCCCACATTAAACATTTTCTTCTTCCAAATGAACACTGGGTATATAATCCTAAGAGGTCCCGTCTGGCTGTAAGACTTCACTGCACAGAATCTCAGCATCCCCGCACTCCCCGCACTACTGTTCATGAAACATTCTCTCAACGGCTGTTCATGGAAATGCAGCACCAGGTCTGGCAAGGTCCTTCTGTAGCCACTTCCCAGTGTGGGCATCTGGCCATGAGCTAACGTGAGATGAAGAGTGGGCGGCGCTACTGTGGCATAGGCAGTTATTAATATTAGTTAAGAAGAATTCTGCTTTCAGTACAGTTTTAAATTTTCTATTCTATTTTTTTTAATAAAGTAAATGTTTCTGCCATGAAAGGAACTGCTATTTCCTTTGGAGTCACTAGACCATGCATTCTGATAAACCCTGACCTCTGACTGCACAGTTCCATCTGGCCAATGAGCTATTTCGTATGTACCTAAATGTGACCCTCCCCCTAATCTTTTTGTTTTTACAGAATATAATTAATAAAATAAATGATCTTCACTATGTGCTACTGACATTGTGGTGTGTACTTCATATAGATCATTATATTTTACTGTTATTCTGGAAGGTTTCTGTGTTACAGAAAGCATTCTAACAAGATGGGATGTAACTAAATAAGTGAATGTGTACACATATGTACCCATATTTGAGGGGGGCTTTGTATGTACATATCTATGTTTTGTGTAGATATGTTATGTGTGTATGATATATGCATATTTGTGTCAGCATAGTCATAGGCCCATCAACAGATATTCATCACATTTTAAGTTGTATTGATGCTTGTCTCTTTAGCTTTAAAATATTCAGGTTAACACAAAATATTCTATTATTTTCCTTAGGAGGGGAAAAACAAGCTTCATGCCTAAACTACAGTTGCAATCAATGTAAATATCAGTTATAAACACCCACATTAAATGTATTTGTGTGTATGTGAGTGTGTGCATGTGCATGCATGTGTGTGCATGTGTGTGTGTGTGTGTGTGTGTGTGTGTGTGTGTCTGAGTGAGTGTGCGCGTGCCTGAGTATCTCTCAGGGAAACAGCGATATCCTTCAGAATAAAGAGCTATTGCTTTAGGAGTAAGAGTCCAGGATTCTATTCCTGGTTCTGCTACCAAAACATTTGGTAACCGCCCAGCACTTCAGATGCTAAACTGGTTTGACTTGGTGTTCAGGAAACTGTCTCTGAAAAGGGAACTTGCTAAAAATCAGTGCAATTTTGTGGTGAAATGCACAGGCTCCAGAGGCTGAGCATCTAAGCACCAAGTTCTGAGAGCTTCAGGGGGTTGCAGGGAACATTAAAGAATTTAATTTATAAATAATTCAGAAAATGTCCAACGACTAGAGACCCATAAATACATGTTGAAAATTATATCCTCTTAAATATACAGTGTGCCCTGGCTCATTTGACTCAGTGGATAGAGCATTGGCCAGCAGACTTGAAGGGTCCAGGGTTTGATTCCCATCAAAGGTGCATGCCTGGGCTGTGGGCTCGATCCCAGTAAGGGTGTACATGAGAGAGCTGATCAATGATTCAATGATTCTCTCTCATCATTCATCTCTCTCACTCTCTCTCTCTCTCTCTCTCTCTCTCTCTCTCCCTCCCTCCCTCCCTCTCTGAAATCAATAAAAAATATTAGAAAAAACAAACCTTAAGTATACCGTTCAACTGTATGGTTTTGCAAACCAATGTCACCCCAGTAAATACATTGAATTAGCCTAACCCAAAAAAAGTGCCCTTTCAGTTCCGTACCACTTCTCACATGTTGAAATTAGTTGGGAAACCAGCATTTTTATTTTCCATTTCACACTCATTTTCTTGCTCGTTATTACAGCGCCCTGCAAAGCACAGCCTCACCAGAACCAGACATCACTGAGAGATACGCAAACGCACATAACGTGGAAATTATGAAATGTCTCAGGCCAGTGTTTACAGAGGTACCAACAGAAACTCACTCTCTCTTCCTCTGTCTCAAAACAGTTCATTATCCCTCAGAGTTCTCACTCTGGTTCTCCCGATGGCTCAACACAGTTTTGGAAATGTGCGTTTACACACATATCTAGAAGTATTTAGAAGGCCGATATCCATTCTTATCTTTTAGGAGCATGTTTTGATAGAAATAAATGTAAAAATCCTTCTATAGAAGTGTTTATAAGTCTCAAGGCTAGAAGTAGCCTTAAGCTCTCTTTAATTAAATTAATCTGTATCACAAATGAAGACATTAAACAAGTAGATTAGAAGGCTTGACAAAATTAATAGCCTATCAGAGCTAATTAATAGAAGACCACTGTTTTCAAACTGTAGATGTTTTATTACAATGGTCTGTTGACTTAGCAGCCTTGATCACTAAATAAAAAGGAATCGTTTAGCCTGACAGATGTGGCTCAGTGACCTATGAACCAGGAGGTCACTCTTTGATTCCCACTCAGGGCACATGCCCAGATTGTGGGCTCCATCCCCAGTGTGGGGCATGGAGGAGGCAGCTGATGAATGAACCTCTCATTATCTCTCTCTCTTTCCCTCCCTCTCTCTCTCTCTCTCTCTCTCTCTCTCTCTCTCTCTCTCTCTCTCTCTCCCTGTCTTTCTGACATCAATAAAAATATCTTTTTAAAAAAGGAATTAAATCGTGTCTTTGGTCTTTATTGCCTGGCTTTGTTATAAGGGCATTGTATGTATTGGATAAAAACCTCCTTAATTTATTAAAAAGTTCAGTGTTGCTCAGTGGTTGACTGTGAATTTATAAACCAGGAGATCACAATTCCATTCCCAGTTAGGGAACATGCTTGGTTGAGGGTGGATCCCCACTAGGGGGCGTGCAGGAGGCAGCAATCAATGATTCTCTCTCATCATTGATGTTTCCGTCTCTCCCTCTACTTCTCTGAAATCAGTAAAAATATACTTAAAAAATGAATGAATAAAAAGTTCAGATAGGCATTTAGATAGGCATTCTTAGGGATTTACATCATGATTCCTTTGATAAATTAATTCCTATAGTCATATGACACCAAATATAAAAATTACTCACTAGTTTGATAGAAAATAATTAATCTTGATACCAAATTTTAAAGTTGTTCATATTTCATTAGAATAGCTTTCAGAGTTTCAGCCTTAGTATATATTCATCTTAAGCTCACTAATTTTCATCTCATTTAACAACCTAAAAATTGTATTCTTTAAATATACTCAACTCTTTGTTTTTATGGCACTCAGATAAAATATTGCAAGCAAAAACAAAGTGTTGGTCATAAAAATCATTGACTATTAACTGACTCAAGATTGATATTGAATTGCATGTCTTATTTAATGTTCCTTTATTCAGTTTACCAACTTCACATTTTCTTAATTGCCATATGCTGTTGTAACTACTGGGAATTTGAAGGAATATAAAGTACTTATCGTCAATAGTTCAAAACTAATAAAATACTCAGAAGCATACACAACAGGCTATAATAAAGTGTGATGGATGCTGAAGTAAAGCATTGCTGACACTAAAGACAAGGGTAGTCATTGTATCTGCATTCCTGTAAGAGTTCAGAGAAGATATGAGAGAAGAAAGAACAATTAAATGAAGGGTGAAAAAATCTGGTCAGGAATGAAGGAAAAGTAGGAGCCATAAATAAAAGAGCAGCCGAAACCAGTTTGGCTCAGTGGATAGAGCATCAGCCTGTGGACTGAAAGGTCCCAGGTTCGATTCCGGTTAAGGGCATGTACATTGGTTGCGGGCACATCCCCAGTGGGGGCGTATAGAAGGCGGCTGATTGATATTTCTAACTTTCTATCCTTCTCCCTACCTCTCTGTGAGAAATCAATAAGATATATTTTAAAAGAAAAGATCATAATATTAGGACATTTTTGGGGGGTGGGGGGAGAAACACATAGCTAGTTGCGCTGTGGTTTGAAAAGGAGGAGACGTAAAGGAAGAATATGACTCCAGAAAGGTACTGTTCAGAAAACTGAACTTCAGAGGGATTAAGGAACTCATACTACCTTGGAGGGACTCCAAGGAAGTCAGACTCCATAACACTCTAGAAGGCAAATGGCGCATTTTCTTCACAGCACGCAGTTAGCTATGGCGCCAAGTGAGTTCTTCAGGGCATGTCCCAGGCACCCCAGAATCATCTGTGTGGAAATCTGTCATCTGACCCTATAATCTTCTCTCTCAGATCTTATATCCCCATCACAAAATATGGATAGTAGCCATTTCAAAGTGTTTTTATGGAAATCAAGTGAGAGAAGGCATTTATATTACCTTATAAAATAACAAGCCCACAGAAGTTGTTTGGAAAGAAGGAAGGAAAGAAGGAAGGAAGAAAAAGAAAGAAAGAGGAAGATCAAAAAAGAGAGGAAGAGAGAAAGGAAGAAATATTACTACTATTATTAACTATCCCATTCAAAAACCCATTAAACTGTGCCACTTAACATTCCACACTCATTTTAATTTACTATTGACATTTTCTTAAGGCAAGGTTAGCAAAATCCAATAACCACAAGAGGTGATACAGATGATAATGAATATAGCCGAGAGAACATAAAGTTTAAGTTGATAGCGTGTCTTCAGTAATAAATCTAAAAAATCAGACAGCTCATTTCCAGTCTCAAGAGACATCCCATGTTCAAGTCCAAGTGAAGAGATTCCATGTTGAAACCTATCCCAGTTTTTCAAAAGAAGTGAAAATCTGGATTTCAATGCAAAATTTCAAAAACAGTTTTTTTTTTTCAGCATTAATCATGGATCTTATTTACCCCTTGCTCCCAATGGGCCTTTAGTTCCATGGCTACTCTGGACCAGTGTTGAGGATTGCTTTCATTTTATGCCAACCTATAGACCCTTTTCACAATGCTGCTGATGTGGTCAGTTACTGAACTGCCCTCTAACCTCCTGCCACTGAGCTCACATGACCTTGGGAAAGTGCACTAGCTCATACCTGTATTTTAGCCGTACCTACCCAAATGGGGAAGGGAAGGCTGAACAGAGTTAACTTTTCTGAGTCGACCTGGTCAATCCAAATGCAGTAAAAACAGAGGAATGAGCAGGAATTAGTTTGTATAGGAATTAGTCTCTAGGACAGCGGTTCTCAACCTTTCTAAGGCTGCGACCCTTGCATACAGTTCCTCATGTGGTGGTGACCCCCAAAACATGAAATTTTGCTACAGTTATGCATCATGATGTAAATATCTGCATTTTCCAATGGTCTTAGGCGACCCCTGTGAAAGGATCATTCGACCCTCAAAGGGGCCGAGAACCACAGTTTGAGAACCACTGCTCTAGGATAACAAAGGATGTGGGAACTGGTTCAGGGTTCCAGTTCAGGGTTTGGCTTCTGAGAAAGCTGCACACAAATGCAGAGAGAAGAAAAGCATTAATTTGGGACATGGGGGCCAGGCAGAAGTTCAAGAGAGGACTACGCTTTGCTTTGGCCTTGCCATCCCTTGGATTCAGGTTTGGGATACACCCATTGTCCTAAGGCAGGCAATTCTAGAAACAAGCAGATTATCTTGTCAGGAAGGATTGACATGATGATTTGGTGGGGAAATTCCTTCAGCTCCCACTGACTCAATTAGATTAGGAAGTAGTTGGCTCTGACTTTTCAGAGCTTCAAGGTTGACCAGCCTTCTGGGTTCCTCGTCCACACCTTTCTAATTAGCGAGACCATGATTGGGATTTCCAGCAAAAGGAGGTGAGAGACTTTGCTCCCTGCTCAGCATTATAAACTTTCTGGGCTCCAGGCACTGGGTGACCTCATTGGACGGGCGCTCAGCAGGGGATGCGGCAGTGATAATGAGAAGGAGAAAGAAAGGAACATTTCCCAAGATCAGATTTCTCTGGAGAAAGTCCTGAGGCGCCTGGAGAAACCAATTATTTCTCCATCTGGGACGCTGCTTCCACCCAAGCTCAGCACTTACCTCCACCCACCCACCTTGAGCTGAGACCGGGATCTGTCATCATTTGTCCTCTCATGCTCATTACTCTCCTCTGACTCTGGGCAACTTTCTCCGCTATTCTTCTTCCTCTTCTGCTAATGTTCTTGTTAAAGGGAGCTCATCAGAAATAAGGAAAATGGTATCCAGTTGCCTCTTTTAAAAAAGGCCCTTGTGAAACACGAATGAGAATCAATAGAGAAGCCACCGTGTTTTGGGAGACCACCATGGTGAGCATGTAGGTCTGTGTGTGTGCTCTGTGTCCTTCTCCATGTGACCCAGATTCTGTTCAGAGAGAGGGTGGGAAGAGCACAGGAGACTTGGGTTGAATCTCTCCAACCAAGTGACATGAAAGAAATTGAGTTTTACTGGAAGTCAGACATTCCCTGTTTCAGATAATATATATTTTAACTCTGTTGTCATCATATGGCTCAGAGGATGAATGTAGTTAATTTAGACAAAATCACTACTATTTTTAATCCCCAGGAAATAGATTTGAATGAGCTCACACCTGCAGAAGGACACACATGATTTATAAAAGGTAAAAATATGAGACAAATTTGTTCCGTGCAAAAGCCAACCAATGCTAGATCAGGAAAAACAAACAATTTTTTTTTTTAAATAAGGCTGCCTGCATACATAGTTGCTCTCACTGTTAAATTTTGTTCTGACTAGTTTAAGATACAGGATAAAAAGAAAGAGATGGTCACCAGAGAAACATTATTTTTTAGGTACAGTTGAAGATTGCACCTACTTTTTTTTTTTTTTTTTTTTAGAAAAGCAAAATTCAGAATGTTGTAGCAATTTTTTAAACAGAATGTTCTTTATGGAAGCAATAGGTAGATTATAATGTTTTAGTGTGTAACCCTATTCAAAAATAAAGCCATAACGATGGATGGTGTCAAGGTGTACTGGAGGTATCAAGATCACTCTGTAAGTTATATAAATGCCTAGCCACTACACTCTATATCTGAAACTAATATACTATTGAATATCAACCAGAATTGAAAAAAAATTTAAAATAGCCTGGCCAGTGTGGCTCTGGGGTTGAGCGTTGACCTATTAACCAGTAGGTCATAGTTTGTCATTGTCAGGGCACATGCCCAGGTTGATCCTCAGTAGGGGGGTGTGTAGGAGGCAGCTGGTCAAGGATTTTCTCTCATCATTCATGTTTCTATCTCTCTTTCCCTCTCTCTCTCCTCCCTGAAATCAATAAAAATAAAGCCCAAAGAAATCACATCATCATCACTATTTACCTATAGTTGCATTATTTACCTATCAGAGAATTACAAGCTAGCTAGGAACTATGGATTATCTCAGATCGTAGCCAAAGTAGATTATTTATCTTCTCATAAAAAATGAGTCACAAACTAATGTTAGTAAAGAAAGACACTGGGGGTGAGGGGAAGGCAGAAAGCATGATTGAAAAACGCTCCCCATATCCCTTACACTTTAGTATGCAGTTGGTAGCTTCAACTTTGGACTTTGCCGTTGGACAGGTGGACCCATCGCTTTAGTGCCTCCTCCTGATCTTTGGACATAAGGATTTTTCTTTTACTGTGCGGTGCGAAAGTGCTGTGACAATCTGCACCTGGATCTGAGAACGGGATTTGGATGTGTAAAGAAGTATTTCATTCCACATGCATTCAAATGGATGAACAATGGAAAGCAGCTGTGCAGAATATTTAAAGTAGAATACAACCCGATTGCAGAAACACTTGTCTGGTTTATTACACCCGCATCTTGGGCTGCTATGTCTTTTTGAAAAGCACAGACTGGCAGAAAACCGGTGCAGAGGGAAGGAAAGCAGGGAAGGAACAATTGCAATGCATTCTACTTTTACAGAGTCGGGAAGAAACACATACACCAAAAAAAAAAAAAAGACTTCTATATTTTATGCAGAGCTTCTTTTATCTATTTTTTATTTTATTTTTTTGCTGGTGTAAAAGAAAAGAGGTTTATTCAGGTGCCTCGACATGAGCGAATGGCAGATTCCGGTCTCCAGGACCATACCTCTGTACCTCTTCCTGCTCTGGCCCATTCTCATAAGAATAAAGACGGGAGGATGCCCAGTGAGGCAAAATAAAAAAATAAAAAAAAGATGAATGGGCAGCACAGAGCACACCAACAGCTAGCAAGATCCTTGGATAAATAATAATAACAACAATAAAAATCTCTCCCTACGCTGGGCTTCTTTTCAATAGAGTCATCCTTAACGTTCTGAATAAAAAATAAAATCCAATAATGGAATAAATATTCAACGAGAGAGCTGAAATATGCACAATTTATGTAGGTCTAGGGATGCATCGCTCTAACCAGTGGGAGAAATATTCAGCCGTTTCCCGGGTGTTTCCTTACCAAGTCACCACCTCCTGCAAAAACCCATTTTGATGAAGTGAAATGACAAACTGCTGAAGATGGTCACCCTGGATTTTATTCGGGGACATTTTGAAAGCTGCATATTATCAACTTAAGATGCTACTCCAACGTACTGCCTCGGTCTTGTACAGTAGTTCGCTTTTTGAGGGAAAGTAATTGCTATGTGCGAAGAGACGGGGACTGGCTTTGGAGAGGACGAGGCCATTTCTCTCTATCTGAATAAATATCTCTGTTATGTAATTCCTTCTGCCACCTGAGCATTTGTCTTCTGCGTGGGAAAACACTTGAGGGGAGAAAGTAATGAAAACGCTATATTCTCTCTGGTTCCCCAGGGGAGGAGAGAGAATCACCGGCGTCCCGTGTTCCTTCTGGTGAAATTCGGAGGCTCATCGTGGGCTCTCAGTCACGATCCCCGCATTGAAGATGTCCATCATACAGATCGCGGGGAATAGTTTTCTTTTCCAGCTTTCCCTCAGGATTATGCCAAACCACTTATGTCATCACAGCTGAGTATGGACCAGGCGCAGCCTAGGACAGGACTGGGGTAGAGACCAGAGTCGCCCTGCACCAGAGCATGCGGGGTGCAGAGGGGCCCGGGGTGATCACACCTGGAGGGAAGAGAGCCCTCAGGAGATCCTCCTCCCAACCTGTCTGTGAAAGAGGTTTCTGTTTCCAAAAGACAGAAAAGCTGTCTCTCCCCCAGTGACACCTGCATCCCTGCACTGCCTGCTCTGCCAGAGCCAGTGTCAAGGTTAGGAAAGGCTTTGATACTTCAGAACTCACATGCTTTCAGCTCTCCTACATTTTAAAAAATATATATTTTATTGATTTTTCACAGAGAGGAAGGAAGAGAGATAGAGAGCCAGAAACATCGATGAGAGAGAGACATCGATCAGCCGCCTCCTGCACGCCCCACAGTGGAGATGTGCCCGCAAGCAAGTTCATGCCCCCGACTGGAATCGAACCTGGGACCTTTCAGTCTGCAAGCCGATGCTCTATCCACTGAGCCAAACCGGTCTCGGCTGTCCTACATTTTTAATCTTCATTGTTGGAAGTATCCCATGTCCCCTCTTCCCCCAGGGACCTCTCTCACCCTAAGCCTGCCCCCCTTCACCACCCTATTGTTTGTGTCTATGGGTTACTATGCATTCATGCATTTGCACTTGTAAGAATATGTGTTTAATGATTTTCCCAGAGAAGAGTGGGAGAGAGAGAGAGAGAGAGTGAGAAACACTGATGAGAGAGAAACATCAACATTTCTCTACTGCCTCCTGCACACCCCACACTGGGGAGTGGAGCCCACAACCTGGGCATGTACCCTGCGTGGGAATCCAGCTGTAACCTCCCGGTTCATCGGTTGATGCTCAACCACTGAGCACATGGGCCAGGCTCTGTCATCTCCATTTTTACAGATGGCATTTAAGCGCCCCTTTTTCACCAGGGAGTCTTCCTTCTCCCAGTGAAATCTTACACCAACCCATGAAAGAACTGCGTTGGCCGTAACCAGTTTGGCTCAGTGGATAGAGTGTCGTCCTGAGGACTGAAGGGCCCCAGGTTTGATTCCAGTCAAGGGCATGTACCTTGGTTGCAGGCACATCCCCAGTAGGGGACATGCAGGAGGCAGCTGATCGATGTTTCTCTGTCATCAATGTTTCTATCTCTCTATCCTTCTCCCTTCCTCTCTGTGGAATATCAATGAAATATATTAATAAAAAGAATTGCTTTGGTTGTTGCATAAATGTGTTTACAAAAAAGGCAATTTAAATATTTATAATAGACAGCACACTACTTATATAAATAAATTACAATATTATATGTAATGAGCTAGAAAACATTTACTTAATTAAAAAATGGATAAAAAATAAGGCTAGTTCAGTGAATGTATAATGTCTACCTGTTTTTTGAGGTGCTAACATGGCTTTTAAATAAAACGTGTTTGTTTCTCCTGCGCACTATCCTGTAAACACTGGCTGGTTTTGTTGTGCACGTTAACCCTGACTCCAGGCCTCATGCCCACCATTTAACCAACAGTCCAATTAATGGATCCCAGGCAAATGGATCCCAAACTTCAGTTCAAACGACTAAAGAGCACACCATTCAGCCATCCCAGGTCTTGGGCACCATTGATAGTCCTTCCATGTCTTTGAAATTTTCTAAATGCATTGCGGGCAGAGGTTCCACAGACTGGGAACCATTGTTGGAAGAGGGGAGGGTTGCATCCCTTTTGTTTTATCCCCCTTTGCTCCTCTCAGCCCAGAAAGAGGAAATATCTTCACACTGAACACGCCTATCATCCTCAGAGCATCACGCATGTTGATTCTACCTGTCATTTTGCTATTTACATCCTGAAACTCCCCCAGGAAAGAGGAAATTAGGGAGCCGTTAATGCTGTGCCTGGTTCCGCTCTCACAGCTGCTGTTCTAGGCTGGCATGCTTTCTCATCCAGTGCCCCAAAATAAAAATAAAAATGACCTACTATGTGTTTAGTAGACAGAAGAGAGGTGGAGCCAGAAGTGGAGGGGACACAGACTCCCTGGGCATGCTCTTTCAGACACACGTCGCCTGCAGAACACCCAGGGTTTTTCTCCGCTTCTGCTCCCACCAGGAAAACCGGCTGGGACCAGGTCTGTCTAAACTACATGCAAATATCTAGCCCATGTCAGGGTGAAGATAATCAGCGCCTACAACATCCTCCTCTCCAGCTTTATCGGCAACAAAGCTCTCTGGGTAACGCCATTATCTTTCTCTCAATTCAGACTGAAATTCGAGAGGGAAAATTATCACCTTTCCATCTTATTTGAATATCCCTGTAACAAGATAAGAGCAAAGGCACATTTCTTAGAGGAAAATCACCAGCCATATTCCATTAGTTTATTGTCTTATTGGTCTCTCTGGATCACAATGGAGCTATGAGACAATCATGTTGAGTGGCTAATGCAATCTTAGCCACTGGCTAATACAATGTTTCCACCTGTAAAGTTGGAACTATAGTAAACCAAACACAGGACTGGTGTGGAGATTAAATATGATAATATGATTAGAACACTCAGCATAAAAAAATACATGTAAGTTACACTACACTTTGGTACCTAGTAAAAATTATCCTCTGCACAGAAATAGGACTATTAGAATTCTATTTTTTAGCCCAGACTGGTGTGGATCTGTGAATAGAGTGTCGGCCTGCGGACTGAAAGGTCTCAGGTTCGATTCCAGTCAAGGGCATGTATCTTGGTTGCAGGCACATCCCCAGTGGGGGGCATGCAGGAGGTTGCTGATCGATGTCTCTCTCTCATCAATGTTTCTGACTTTCTATCCCTCTCCTTTCCTGTCTGTAAAGAATCAATAAAATATATTTTAAAAAAAGAATTCTATTTTTTAAAGACATGATGGACGATCATAGATGTCCATGAATCCATCTGGACCTCTTTACGTGCCTAGTTTGCCAACCATCCTTGTTTTTACTGTTAGCTCCTAAAAAACACCTGGCACCAAACAAAGGCGTTTTCATGGCATTATAAGCCTGTGGGTCCTTCGTTTTTTTAAGACAGTTTTGAAAATCGCTTTAAATAGGACAGGAAATAACACCCTCCCTGCCACACAACAGGAAGCATCTCCTCGGCTCCCTGCCTGAAACGAAGCCACAGGACCCAGCTTCCAGTAGGTTTGCCTAGAGGTGTGATGCTCAGCAGCTACCTGCCATCCCTGCAGGCCGCTCCTGATCAGAGCTGGACCCCTCTGCTCTCAGAGTCCCAGGCAGAAGGGAGGCACCCTGAGAAGTCATTGAAAGAAAAGTCGGGCTCCAAGCAAAAAATTTGCAGCTGGAATAATCCAGACAAAAGCAAGGAAACAAGGAAGGGAGGTAAACAGAAAACAAATATGAAAACGAGAAGGAGAGAAAAATAAGAAGTGACCTCATGAAGGCGTTTTCAGGACACGCATCATGCGTTGATATCCTGTGTGAGCACTCACTAGCTTGGGGTATCATTTCCACTATCTGAGCCTTGGTTTCTCTTTATATAGAAACTAGAGCGGTGGTTCTCAGCCTTCCTAAGGCCGCAACCCTTGCATACAGCTCCTCATGGGGTGGTGACCCCCAACCATGAAATGTTGCTACTGTGATGCATCGTGATGTAAATATCTGCATTTTCTGATGGTCTTAGGTGACCCCTGTGAAAGGGTCGTTTGACTCCCAAAGGGGTCACGACCCACAGGTTGAGAAACACTAAACTAGAGGCTCAATGCATGAAATCACACACAGTAGCCCACTGCTGCTCACAGTCCCGCCTACCTGCCCACTGCTGCTCCTCACATTTTTTAAACTTAAACTTCTTCTAACACCACTTCTTCAAAATAGACTCGCCCAGGCCATGGTATTTTGTGGAAGAGCCACACTCAAGGGGCCATGTGGCTCATGAGCCACAGTTTGCCGACCACTGCATTAGATCACTGCTAGCACTCAGGAATATACTCTGCCTATGTTGAAGACAGAGGGGAGAATTATGGGAAGTTTCATGACACAGTGAATAAAATAGGATAAAGAGAATGCGAAATTCAGAGTCAGAAAAACCCAGACTTTTTTTTTCACCGATCTACTACTAAGCAGCAATTTGACCCTGAGACTCTCAGCTTCTGTTTCCTTATCAGCCACGTGCGGATAGTGAGATCTACATAGTAGGGATGTTGAGATGATACATGTGGCTCATTTATCATTCTGCATGAACAGTCTATTAAAATCATATTACCTATTATGGAAAAGTCTGACATAAAAATGCAAAATATATGTATTTTTCCCACCACTTTTAAATATGTGTAAAGGACATCCACATCTACTTGTCCACATCTATCTGTTTGTTACATGTCTTCCCATGTTATTGCATGGTACACATGCTGAGACACAGCATGGTTTACACATGAGGAAATCCTGGAGGCGAATTCATCTGGTAGAAGGGCAGAAGCTGGAAGTCAGGTTTCTCCTGGCACAGCCTACGTTCTCCTGAACCTCACACCCTCCCCACTGTGCTTGCTTGTATCACTTTGAAACAGTTATTTATTGGTAGAAAACAACTCCAAAACACCACTTTGCATCAGAAAAGTGACAGACCCATTTTTCTGGAACCTCTGGATATACAAGAACTGTTGCGGCATCTATCCTGCATCCCTCTGGAGAAAGCGAGTGTGTGTCCAACAGTTTATAATGAATGACAGAAGAATTAAGTGCTACCGGGAAAACTATAGAAAACGTGGTATGGAAGGAGGGTCTGGGCAGCTGACAGCGTAGTAAGAGCCTCGTGGCTAAGACATGTGCATTGCTAAAAGCAAAGCGAACACAGAACTGAACAGTCGTGAGATGGTCGGATCTTCAGCATGCCCATCGGAATCTCCTTTGAAGCTTGTTCAATGCTTTGGATGCATTTGAACCTTGGGTGTTTGGTAAGTGGGATGACCTAAAGCAGTGGTTCTCAACCTTCCTAATGCCGTGACCCTTTAATACAGTTCCCCATGTTGTGGTGACCCCTAACCATAAAATTATTTTCTTTGCTACTTCCTAACAGTCATTTTGCTACTGTTGTGAATCATAATGTAAATATCTGTGTTTTCTGATGGTCTTAGGCGACCCCATCTGATGGGGTCAATGGACCCCCAAAGAGGTCGTAACCCACAGGTTGAGAACCACTGACCTAAAGGGACCTTGGCTCTCTGTGAAACCATACAGATGTGTGATGCATGGTTGACGGTAAGAGGAGGGAGAGCAGGGATCACATGCATGGGTTCCAGAAGCTTCCAGGAGGAAAAGGGACCATAACACCTCATCAGCTCAAGGCTAGGCTGCCCATCACAGGGCGGTGTGCACAATGCTTACCCAGGGCCCCGCCCTAAATACGTGTGACCAGTTGTCCACAAAACCCGAGCTGGCAACTGACTACAGTGTCGGCCCACCGTTATTTCTCTTTTCCCAGGGGAATCATTTTTCCTATTACAAGGAGAACAGAATCCTAGGAGGGGAGAATTGGTGTAGAACGAAAAATCAATGATTTCCTTTCCAATTACTCCATTAGGTTGACTAATTTTCTAGAGGAAACAGGTGGTTACTTTCAGGATTGCCTCTGATTCATAATTAATATAAGCCCTGGAGTGGAAGCCACAATAAAGAGGGATGAATTCATTTTTTCTTCCCCCACGCAATAAGCATTTTGTTGGCCAGGAGCACTCCTGAATCAGCTCTTTCCCGAGAATCTACGCTCGCTTCTGTCAATAACATCTAATGGAGAGGAGCTGACAACGAGACAAATAAGAATATCCAATGATTTCATGCATCCTAACATCTATTGCTGCATGCTTTGTAGGTTTTTTTTTTTTTCTGAGAGAGAATGGGCAAATGAGAGTGTAACCTTTCAATCAGGGTAAACTTTTTATTTTCAGTATCATGGAAGATAAAAAAACCTTTAAGGCAAGCTCAGGAGATAGAGTGGTTGTGAACAGTGGATTAATACGCCCAGAATTATTTGAAGTAAGCAATTCCATTACTTGGCAAATACTACTAGAAGGAACAAGACCAAAGCAGCAAACATAAATTGTCCCGGATCTCGGTAATGGACTTGGAAATAATGCCGGGGACCACTGAGCAAAATCGAGAGCTAATAAATCAAAAGGAAGGTTCGCCAGTGGAACTGCCTTACCAGTTTTAAGAGGTGAGATATAGGTGGATTCTGTTCTAATTTTCAGTTCAGTACAGTATTTATGGAACTGTTTCCTACTGTTAAAAGGGTATGACATACAGCACAAAACTGAGTGTAGAAACTTGCCTTCCTATCTTAATTCTGCCACCAGCGCTTGGGTGACTTTGAGTACATCTGTAGCCATTCCTGGGTCCCATTCACTTAACTCTCAAGTAGCTCTTACATCCCCTCCAGTGCTAAGATCCTTGGGCTTAAAGAAATGCTTAAGCATATATATATCCTCAAGTTTGAAGCATCATAGGAAAGACATAAATTGGATACCTTCAGAAAAATAGAAGATGGAAGGAAGGAAAGAAGGAAGGAAGGAAGGAAGGAAGGAAGGAAGGAAGGAAGGAAGGGAGGGAGGAAGGGAGGAAGGGAGGGACAGGAAGAAAGGTTTATTATAAGGAGTTGGATTATGTGATTTAAGAGGATGAGAAGTCCCAAGATCTGCAGCAGGCAAGCTGAGGACTTAGGGAGGCTAATGGTGTAGCTCTATTGTGAGTTTGGAGTCCTTAGAGCATTAGAACTGCTTATGTAATTCCCAGTGCTGGAGCAGGAGATACAGATGTCCCAGATTAGAAGTCAGGCAAAAAAAAAAAAAAAGAATTCTCCCATTACTAATATATATATATATATATATATATATATATATATATATATACACACACACACACACTTCAGAGAGAAAGAGATAGAAACATCAATGATGACAGAATTATTAATCGGTTGCCTTCTACATGCCCCTTAGTGGGGTTCAAGCACAAAACCTGGGCATGTACTATTGACCAGAATTGAACCCTGGACCCTTCAGTCCGCAGGCTGATACTCTATCCACTGAGCCAAACCACCTCGGGCCCATTACTGACTTTCTGTTCTATTCAACCTTCCAACAGAATGGATGATGTTCACCCACTTTGGGAAAGAGATCTGTTTAACTCAGTCTGCAGATTCCAACACTGATCGCAGCCAGCAACACCTACATAGACACATAAATAGTTTTGAACTAAATATTGGGGCGCCTTGTGGTAGAGTGAAGTTGTCATAAAAATTAGCCATTACACTGCTCCTAGGTATTGCTCCTGGACCATAAAAGCTGCCGATGGAATAAAGGATAATTGGAGAAAGGGCATCCCCTTGATATTTAAAGATGTGACAATATGTCCTTATGCTGTGGCATGGTTCAGCCATGAGGTCAAAGGGTAGGGGTAGGCTACGGTGGCCCGGAAGATAGATGCCACCATAAAGAAAATGGATTTCTAGACACGACACGATCTCATATCCAGGCTCAGGCAGCTGAAGTGCCATCGTCATTCCAGGCACCTATCCTGCTGATAATTCCATTTCCGGTGACCCAGCCACTGTGGACCTGAAGATGTGGCCTCGGTACCATGGCTTCTCGGCCTGAAATAACAGGGTTTAACTGCTGAAGGTATTATACTGGGTCAGGGCAGTTTCTGAGGGTTGATTGTGATCCAATATGACACCCAGGGACAGAGAGTTATTCCTCATCAATGTCGGTGCCATAGGGGTTTAGAGAGGGCGATTGCAGTCATTTCTGAAAGTCGGAAGAGAGGAAATACTCAGTGGAGCCAGCGGAGATGTGGTCTATGCCATCTCACCGGACCAGCACTGGCGCGGACTCTGCGTGGAATTCCACGCTTCCCTGCAGGGCCCATGAGGTGCGCCTGCTGTCGGAATATCACGTATTAAAAAATAAAGAAGTGATAGTTTACAGGAGAGGGTTAAAGAAAAGGGTTCTCCAAATTGGCATTAGCTGAGATAAGAGTTCACTAGGGAAAGTGGGAGACGTAGAAATGAAGGAATTTTGTGAATATACTAGCAAACAGGAAAATTATCCACCTACCAAACAAAACACTACTGTTAATATTTTATGGCATCACATTATTTTCCTTCCATGTCCATTTTGCATGGCTGCGATTAGATATATAAGACCGTCTTTATTAGAATAATGTTATTAGAATAATAGACACTTCAATATTACTATTTAAAATCATGCTTTTGTTTTTTTTTAATGTATTTTATTGACTTTTTACAGAGAGAAAGGGAGAAAGATAGAGAGCCAGAAACATTGATGAGAGAGAGATATCGACCAGCTGCCTCCTGCCCACCCCTGCTGGGATGTGCCTGAAACCAAGGTACATGCCCCCCAACTGGAATCGAACCTGGGACCCTCCAGTCCACAGGCTGATGCTCTAGTCATTGAGCTAACCTGGTTTTGGCCATGCTTCAGTTTTAAACTTACAAATGCACTATGGTTTAAGCACCTTTCCCCCCAAACTTTGGTTTTAATATTCCTTCTAGGATTTCACCACTATCATTCAGACTGTGATGGTCATTGTTACCATGTGTCATTTGATTTACATTTAATATGTAAATATTAATAGTTAATCTTAAAAATGGATTATTTTGAAGGGGATACAGAAAATGAGGACAATACGGGGGATCAGGATCATGAGGAGACAGAGTGCACCTGTGGTACAGAGAACCGGAATAATTCAACAACACTCAGAGAGTTTGGAGTGACATTTATTACGCATGGGTCCAGAGGAAAATGTCTCTCAAATTCTGGGCTCCAACATGCAGGCGTTTTTCCTATTTATATGTTTTCACTTCTTTGTCTCTCAAATAGGGGATGTTTCCCTCCCCTTTGCAAGTTCTTAAAGGGCCCCTAGGTGCTGAGTCCTTGAGACCTCCACCAAAGGCCTGGCCTGGCGCCAGCACTGATCATTTTGTCCGGAGAAGGTTTAATGGCCTCTCTGAAGTGAGTACAGTCTCCTTTTCCTTATTATTTAAGCAAGCAAACATTTACAGGAGCTAAGTATCAAGGTTAAAATGTCAAACAGAGGTTTTTCTAGAAGACAGATGCTTCACCTGCATCGGTTGAGAGTGTGTTACCTGCCCCCCATTACACTGACTGCCATCCCAGCGGACTTCTCACCGACCTTCCTGGTGGCACTTTCCACAGACGTGTGATCCCCAGGGTGACTCAGCCATTGAGCAGCCAAACTGGGTTTGAGCCTCCGCCTGACGGGACCCATCCATCTTTTAAACCCCGTTATCCTTCCCGGCTTCCACACTAACGCGCTGTGGTACCAACATTTCCATCCCATTGAATATTTCACACTCACATTTTTCATTTTGCAACTTGGCAAGACATGTGATTACATATACTTTTCACCTGTTCTGAAAGGAATAAATGGCTCCCCTCTGAGCTGCACGCGGGAACGGAAAAACAGCTTAATGGCCTCTGTGTGGAGTTGGTGATGATTACAAGCACGGTGGCATTCAGCTGCACTTCTCGGAGGGACTACGAGGGGAGTTGGATAAAGAGCCAGAGAAGATCCCGTCTCTCTCTTTGTGCTCCTTCCTGCCCCTCCCCCTGCCCTATGAAGCGAGATAATGTGGTTTCTTCTGCACTTTAGAGATCCCAGTTCCTTGTTCAAGAGATGAATGGGGTGGGGCTGGGATCTGCCAGAATGTCAGCGCATTCTGTTCCTGAGGCTACTTGGTGGGTTTTTGTGCACCTGCATTTCTGATTTCTTATCATCTCCCCTAACCAATTACCCAGCTATAATGCATGCGAGAGTGTGTGTGCATTTGCCCAGACACACACACACACACACACACACACACACACACACACACACACACACTGGCTTCCCATTTCTTGTAAGGGATATGGCTTTTCGAACATTTGGAAGTAGCCAAAAGTGCAGAGACAAAGAAACAGGTCACAAATGAAGGAAATGGAGGAAAGCAAACTACCATGGTATCTCGAGATATGAGTTTAATTTGTTCCATAACCTTGCGGCGTGGGGAACTATGAGACCCTCAAGTCGCGGTAAACTGGTGGGTCGTGTGCAGCTGGCCGATCTGCACGATGACTCCTATCTCAACTGTTGCTCGTATTTCAAAGCAAAAATCGCTCGCTCGACGACTCGTATCTCAAAATTCTCGTATGTTAGGGCACTCGTATCTCGAGGTAACACTGTACTGGTTGTAACCACAGTTATGAGGTTACACACGGGTTCTGCGTGCTGTGGATAATAAGATCGTGAACGTGACTTCACAAAGAGCCGTGGCTCCCCATTTCTTGCGAGGGATCTGGCTTTTCGAGCATCGGAGCCGGTGGTGTTCTCGGCAACAGCTCCTCCTGCCTCCTCTGCGTTCGGTGCTCAGGGGCCACTCTGCTGGTGACGGTGTCCTCTCATGACACACCTTCCCTGACATTGCTCTTCCATGCGCTGGAGCTCTTTTCCTCAAATGTCTGTGGTGCTTCTGCCAAAGCCGGTGTGGCTCAGTGGACAGAGCGTCGGCCTGCGGACTGGAGGGTCCAGGTTCGATTCCGGTCAAGGGCACGTACCTTGGTTGTGGGCACATCCCCAGTAGGGGGCATGCAGGAGGCAGCTGGTCGATGTCTCTCTCTCATCGATGTTTCTGGATGTCTATCCCTCTCCCTTCCTCTCTATAAGAAATCAATAAAATATATTAAAAAAATATCTGTGGTGCTTGGATATATCATAAGGGTGAGACAGCGCTGTTGTGCATGAGTTTAATAGCCACTGGACAGTCCCCTGAGGACACAGCCCACATGGGGAGAGCAGGGAGCAGGGAGAGCTCCTTGCCAGGGAACCAGCTCTTGAAATGTGTCCCTTCACCAAGAATGTACGTATCTCCAGGAAGTAATAGTCTCAGATGTTTACAACAGATAAAAACATAGTCTTCTGACATGTTTGTACATGTAGGGCAGACTCCACACTTTCTGGGACCGTGTTGTTCCAGTAAAAATAAACGCTCCACTTGCCATGCCTTTCATGTCTGTATGTGACCACAGGATGCTAACATCAGAGGAAGCCTCAGAGGCCTCGCTGTTTCTCTGTACCAACACCCGCCTTTTCTCTGAGGAGAGAACTGAGGCCAGAAACGCTGGGGAGAGCCTCTTCACGTGTCATAATCTTTCGGAAAATGTCCCTTTTATGTGATTTTATAGAATTTTCGCCAGCCACATTACTCGTTTTCTCATTCCATAAAAACAAAACGAAAAAGAAGATGAGAAATACAGTGATGCATATTAGTAACCATGAGAAATAAGCGGCAGCAGCTTAAGTATTCATTCCCTCATGTACTAACCGGACACCCCGCCGCAAAACAGCCTAAAAATGAAAATTTCTAATCATTCTGACTCGAAAGCTTTACAAGAGCAGGAAAACATAGATTAACGTTTGTCTTGAGGTTTCAAAAAAAAAAGTATTAGCATCTCATTATTTGATAAGATGTGGTTATGTTTAAAAGTTCATTTTGCTGGCTCGCTTTATTTTAAAGTATTAGAATAGAAAAACGTGAAATGATAAAAACACGTTTGGAAAGGCATAAAGGCATTTGAGATGAACTAGAAAAATCCTCATATTCTTTTTTTTAAAATATATTTTATTGATTTTTTTACAGAGAGGAAGGGAAAGGGATAGAGAATTATAAACATCAATGAGAGAGAGAGACATCAATCAGCTGCCTCCTGCACGCCTCCTACTGGGGATGTGCCTGACACCCAGGTACATGCCCTTGACCGGAATTGAACCTGGGATCCTTCAGTCCACAGGCCAATGCTCTATCCACTGAGCCAAACCTGCATCGGCAGTCCTCATATTCTATAAGCAATTATGGAGGCTCCAGAAGACAATCCCTTTCTATGAAGTGGGAGGATCTAGACTAGAAGCCAGGGATCTTATAGGATCTGATTATGCAAAGACATTTGGGTGACTTCATAAAAACTTTTTCCTGAAAATGTTTCCTTCACCCTGGGAACATGGAACCAAATACATATTAAACTCATCATAATGGAGCTATTTGAAGCTTAGTCCTTCTTAAGACATGAAGAAGAGAGGGTCGCTCTGCTGCACCTTTTCCTACAAATCACCGGGCAATTCTGACCCTAAAACTGCCATCCCTTCCGACCGCGGTCATCTGCTCAGAAAAAGATTTTTCACCGCTTGCCGCGGAGGAAAATCAAGGCCCCGGAGCAAGGCCTGGGAGGTGATAATGACTTTGATATCATTCTTTGGCTTCATAGAAAGCCATTTCATCTTCCCAGCTATTGAGCAGAGACTCTATTCAGCCAAGTATATAAAACACCGGGAGAGAGCGACTATTAACTATTATCGAACCGGGAAAGGCCCATTTGTCATCCGGAGATCGCGCTGCCTCGCTCAGGAAGCAGTGAGCGCAGATTAGTTATGAGGCTCCGGGCAGCAAAGAAATGGGAATGGAACCCTCAGATGGCCTGAATGGAAATGATGTCTGAAGAGGTCTCCTTCCAGCGGCTTTCGGTAGGAAAAGGCCTATGACATCATCGCTTTTAGGGTCTTTTCTTTCTCTGCGGCCGCTCTGCACCTGTTCCTCCAAGGTGACTCACTTCATGAAAGGCATAAGCCGGTAGCAGCTCTAAGTACCAGGGGAAGACACAGCATTCAGCAGAATATATATATATAATGTTTTTTAAAGGAAAAGTCTGGCTGAAACTGGTTTGGCTCAGTGGATAGAGCGTTGGCCTGTGGACTGAAGGTTCCCAGGTTCCATTCCAGTCTAGGGCACGTACCTTTGTTGCAGGCACATCCCGGTGGGAGGTGTGCAGGAGGCGGCTGAATGATGTTGCTTTCTCATCCATGTTTCTAACTCTCTATTCCTCACCTTCCTCTCTGTAAGAAATCAATAAAATATATTTAAAAAAAAGAAAGGTCGTTACTTTGTGACTCATTCTGACACCCAAACCAGCAATGAAATCCATCCTGCACCACTCGAGGACAAGGCTGGCTATGTGTTCACATGATCATATGTTGCCAAACTCCCAAAAGGATATATTTTGATCACGGGTGGTTAAGAAAGACTCGGAAAGGCCTTCTTTCACATTTCTCCTGGTGCTGGAGACGTTTGAGTGGCTATTGATTTTCTGTGATTGGCCTGAGAAACAGCTGAGTTGGGGAAATCGCTAGTTTGGGTTTAGTAGCAGGTACAGAGAGTAAAAGAGCCTTACACATGGAAATTCCCCTCATAAATATTCATTTCTTTTACAAAACAGTGACTTCTAACCGGTTTTCAGGGCTTCTCCTGTGCCTGCCATTTCTTTAAAATAATCAACTTGGAAATAATCCTGGGTCAAAGAGGCATATTTGGGGGGTAACAAATCCCAATCCTCTTCATATGTAAATACTTCATTTACAGGCTAACCTCATACGATAGATCGGATTTCCAGCGTTTCAATTTCTTGTTGCTTTGACAGGAAATACTGCCAGCAAAATGCATTAAGTCGCTAGAATGAGAATAGCAACAACAGACTAATGAATAGCTACCACCATCTGAATTCCTATTGAAAATGTAAGCCGCTTTATTTATGTTTTCTATTTCCCCCAAAGGGATGAAGCTTTATGAGGGGAGGTGTTCTTAACTAGCTACTGTCTTCCTCCTCCCCGTACCACAACGTACATGCATTGCATGCTCACTTACACTCATGCATGGTGACAACGCAGGGACTCCTGTGTAAGACAGAACGACATCCAAATGATAACGTAAACAACTACCATTTCTCTGAGGAAATCCATTAGCCTCTGTGCCTCAGGTTCAGCTCTGAAGCAGCGGATTCATCAATCCAGTTTTGATATCACAGTATGTTGTCATGGGTAAAACAAACAAACAAAAAAACAAAATAACAAAATCCATAAGCCTATATAACCTGTAAGCTGTTGCAAAAATCCCATTTGTTATTGCAATCTTTATCCAACTAGATAGGAGTCTGTCTTCTCTTTATTCCAGACCCTGCTTGCCCAGGCAATGAACTACTGCATGAATGAGAACATTTTGACTCAGAGGAATTCTGTTTTGAACTTCCTTGAGGGATTATAAATCACTTCTCTGCCTGACCAGAGATGCTCTAGAAAGAGTATAAATTAATGGATGTACAGTTTTTATTAATGTGGATCTGAGAATTGGCTTTGCCTCGCTGGTTATGTAAACAGAGAAGAAAATATTGTACACCTCTCAGACACAATTTCTTTATCTATGATAGTGATAGAATAAGGTTCTGATATAAGGTTCATAAAATATCAAAGACATATTTCCATCAAATAACCAGTTCCCTTAAACATGTCACTTTGCCCGAAGGTGGCAGAAGATGAGTGATTCTAGATAAAGGGAGTGAAAATATTGGATAATTTGCATATACTTGAAGGGCACACTTTTAAAAATTTGACACAGCATCAGTCTCTAGCACACCAGTGCTCCTTAAATGGCTAATAAAATGAAATATTAGTATTCCAAATTTAGTGCACCATAATTCTGCGACTAAGGAATAAGATAAAGTCATCATTCAATATGGTCAACTGAGCATAAAACACATTTAGCCCCCATTTCTCTCTAGAAGGCACACTACTCTTGACTTAGATGTCCTATGTCAACATGATGTATTAGACAAATCATTTTCTATTTAATGTGAGGGCAAAACACATGTTGTGTTTTTATTGACCTTGACACCATGTGTTTAGAAATACAAGCATTAGAGTTTTCAACAACGTGATTATGGCTCTGCTCTTTCTACCAGTGGACTTTCCAATGGCATCATCTTCTACCCAAGAGTCTATGTCTTCCATGCTGTCCTGTGTGTTCAATAGAGTGTCAGCTTATTCCTTCTCTTTGAAGTAATACAAAATCACAGATAGAGGATCTCTACCAATCCTATATAGTAAAAGCCTAATATACTAAGTGTCCAATCATCCAGTTGGCCATTCAACCAATCAAAGTGCAATATGCTAATGATATGCTAAGGCCGCTCACCTGCTCGTTATGACGGGCACTGACCACCAGGGGGAAGACAGTCAACTGGTTGACCAGTCGCTATGACATGCACTGACCACCAGGGGGCAGATGCTCAATGCAGGAGCTGCCCCTGGT
>PVJN01008590.1:33638-64642 GCA_004026805.1 Lasiurus borealis | reverse complement strand
AATAAAGATATAAGTTCTTTGTGTTAAAGACTTTTTTTTTTTAATGTTTCCTCACTTTTTGTTTATTTCTCCAAGATGTGAATTCTATTTCCGGGGGGAGGGGGGGTCGGGAGAGAGGAGAGGATGTCAAGGGGAGGGAAGCCAGACAGATGTGCTGATGACCCAAACCATCACCACTGGGAAACGCCTCACTGAACGCTGGCAGCGCAGCGGCAACGAGAGCAGCCGGGCGTGTGAGGAGGCGCAGATGTGCCCGCTCACTCGCAACCGCAGGCAGCTCCTGGGACTCCTTCCACTCTCTTCTGGGCAGCGCTACCGAGCACTCACTAACAGACATCCCAGCGACCCATGTTTAAGCGGGCGAGGTCAGGTGCCGTCAATGAAGGTCACCTCTTGCTTTCCGAACGAGTGACATCCCATCTAAATAAATTATGCCTCGGGACCAGACAACCCCGGCATCCCGGTGGCTGACAATGACAAGAATGCCTTCTCCCGTTACATCCCTGGAGGATTGGCTCCGGCTCTGTTCTACACCCCTCCGGGCCCAGGCGGAAAGAGGAAGCCCCGTCCAGGACATCAATCCTGGCCTGGGTTTGATTTAGCTCTTTTCCCAGGCGCAGGCTCACATAACGTACGTCTAAGTATTTACAAGTGTAGACCAAGCTAAAAACTGTGAAATAAGGTACAGTGGTACCTCGAAATACGAGTTTAATTCGTTCCGTAACCTTGAGGCGTGGGAAACTATGAGAAGCTCGAGTCACGGTAAACTGGTGGGTCGTGTGCAGCCAGCCGATCCGCACGATTACTCCTATCTCAACTGCTGCTCGTATTTCAAAGCAAAAATCGCTTGCTCAATGGCTCGTATCTCAAAAATTTTGTATGTTAGGGCACTCGTATCTCGAGGTACCACTGTATGCCCTCTCCTCCTAGGCCACTATATGTTCATAACAACCCCGAAGGTTAAAATGGCATTGCGAATTCTTGGGCCTGATGGAGCTCCAGGCAGAAACATCCCCATGCGGGGAGAAGTGGCCCCTGGCCTGAGGCTGGCTCCCTTTCTGCTCCCCCCACCCAGCCCCGCTCCATCTGCCCTGTGAAAGCTGCACTGTCCACCATCCAACCTCAATTCCCAGCCCTGCAGGCCTCGGGTCACTCTGAGCAGTGTGGCTGCACTCAGATGCATACATCCAGACTGTGCAGACGACTCTGGAGTTCTGGGTACGGACTGGGATCCAGGAGTGAGGAGTAGGGGGTGCATGAAGCCAGAGGAGCCCCTGGACAGGGTCCAAGCAGGGTCGGAGGGCAGCAGGTGGGCGGTGTGGGCGACCCAGACAAAGGGGAAAAGGCATGTGGTTGGAAACACATGGAAACGGATGCCGGGAAGTGTCACTTCCACCTGCATGTCACCGGCCCGAAAGTGAGTCACATGGCCAAGCCTGCTGTCCAGGGGCAGGACTATCATCCTGTTGTCTGGGGGCCGATAGCACAGGGAGGGACGGTGACCATTTGGCCAGTGATATTATCTTCTTTCCTCAGACGCCTGTGGAAGGTGGAAGGAAGGAGGGAAAATTCCAGGGGTGGGAAATACAGATTGCGAGCCCACAACTGGTTGCGTTCTACATGCAGTAAAATGACACAGTGCCTTGCAAACAGCAGGCGCTCGGTGGAAGGTGGGGGGACAGGAGTGAAATATGACAGTGTGGAAAATGCCCCCGCAATCCCAGCATCCTCTGCGGGAAGAGGACAATTACTTGGCAAAGGGAAAACAGTAAGTCTCCCGGGATGCATTCTGGCTCAAGCTAATAATGTGTTGCTTGAGGCGACCAATTTGTACAAACAAACCAATCGTGAAGAGGAGGAGGGGGAGGCAATTTGTGAGAGCGAACCTGGCAGTTGCTGCCTCCCCCTCCCCGGGTCCCCCTCCCCCCTCTCTTGGGGATAAAATTGTCCTCCTGAGTCCAATTCTGCAGAAAAATATCTTAGACACAAGTGGTTTCACAAAGCACATCCAGTGAGCCCACCCTTCAGTCAACGAAAACTGAAAGAATGAAAGACACCGCCTTTCTGTAAAGGTGGGTTATAAAAACTGGCCAAGGACATAAAGTAGAACTTCTTCTGGGTTTGATTTAGCTCTTTTCCCACAGCTTTAAACATTTTTCTTCCCATAGACTAAATCATAACTCTAAAATATGAAAACTACATTATATTGCTCGCATCCTAACGGCTACTACTCATTATATTCCAGTACTTTCGCGTACCAGGCCTCATAGAGCCCTGGAAACAAACGTGCAAGCTCAGGGTGATCCTTATTATTTCCGTTCTACAGTTGAGGAAACTGAAGGTCGTTGGGGTTAAATAATTTGCCAAATATCACAGAGCAGGGAGTAGCAGAGCTGGTGTCTGACCCTGGTCTATCCAACTCAGATGACTAGAGCTTTCCATTCTACCATACCACTTCCTGCGGAGAATGGGCACCTCGCATTGTGCGGTGCAAGGTTAAACGCAAGCAGTGGCTCTTTCATGGAGAAAAGCCTAGCTCACTCCACCCATAGCGAAATAGCCAGCAGCCATCCCTCCAATAGGTCAGCCCGCAAACAAGCACATCTAACATGAAAGACTATTTGAAAATAGCTGCAGTAACATATGTAACATATTTCTTTCTAAATAGAAGTATTTTCATTCTTATTTTGTCTGAGTTTCAGAGGGATCCCATGATTTATTATAAATAATTCATATCCTATAGAAATAAATGTAGTAAAAGAAATGAAAGTCCACTACCTCAAGATAATCAATATTAGCTGCTTGGGATACAGTCTATTAAATTTCATATATATATATTTAGGAACAGAAATGTATGTATGTATGTATGTATGTACACATACACACACACACACACACAGACATACTAATGTAACAAAACTATATATAGGCCAATACAGTATAGCAAAACTATGATACATGTTATTCTGCAACCTTCCTTTTTCAATTCACAATATAATGGGAGCACTTGCCGTGGCTGCATAGCATTCCATTTTAATTGATATTTGGTTGGACATTTTGGTTTTGTTTGTTTGCTTTTGCTAATATAAACAGTGCTGCATTGCACGTACAGGCATGCGTCTAATTATTTCCTGGGGATAAGGCAACAGTCTAAGCGTGTGACATTTAAACTGGCACCGGTAGCCAGAATGACCTCTAGAAATGTCTTTCCACAGTCCTTGCATACAAATTCCCAACTCTCCACCCAACACTGCACAGTCTAATTCCTTTAAACTCCACTAAGCTAATATGCATAATTATTTAATCTACAGAGCTGATTATGGGGATTAATCACCTTTTTTACATCAGTTCTTTGCATTTCTTCTCTCGTGACTTTTGAATTGTCATGTAAGCCAGTGAGTTGGACAGCATAAACCAGCCCCCTGGTGAGCCAGCCGGCCACTGTGCAGCTAAGCAGGTGAACAGGCTGACCGAGGGGTTTATCAAGCACGAACGACTCCTTTCTCCTGACTCTGTCTGCGGGAGGCAGGCTGAACGTGGAGCATCAGACCCCCGATCCAGTCTCTACACCAAGTGGCACGCTGACGATGCCTCCAGAAAGATGATACAGTTGGTTTCGTGTCGGTGAGGCTATTCTGTGCAGGGAAGGAGGGGGCTTTACTAGTAAGTGGTGTTTGTCTGGTATGATGGGCTGCATTGTGTATCCTCAACATTTACATGTTGCGTCTTCACCCCAAGTGCCTCAGTATGTGACTATATTTGGAGACAGGGTCTCTAGAGAAGTAGGACGTCTCAAGGTCATAGGACGTCCCCAACCCAGTATGACTGTCATCAGAGGAAGCGATGACAACATGGAGACACACAAAGGCAAGAAGAACGGGTGAAGAAACAGGAGAGGCCTCCAAAGAAACCAGCTTTGCTCGTGTACCTGGCTCCAGGACTTCTAGTCTCTAGGATTGTGAGGAAATACATTTCTGTCGTTTAGCCCAGTCTGTGGTTCTTTGATGGGGCAGCTCTAGTAAACTAATACACTCAGCCCTCCACCTGAGACTAAGGAAAAGTCAGGTGTCCGTTTCACCGAAAAGGAGGCGGCGGAGCACCCTGGAGCAACCATGGGAAAGGGCTGACGTCTCACTGATGTTTGCAACCCGCACGGAGCACCGACTTGTGTTCCCAGATGAACCCCAAGGTGGTAACATGAACTTGTCCCCGTGACTCATGGCAGATGTGAATTCTACCAGGCAGCTGCCCTTTTACAGCTGTGTGACCTGTCTCCTCATCTGACCCAGGGGCCTGTGTGAACTCATTCTCTCCCTGGAAACAAACATGAAAACTTTACTCTAACATTAACGAGGAGCTTTTTAAAGCTCTAAGCCAGTGGTTCTCAACCTTCCTAATGTCGCGAACCCTTAATACAGTTCCTCATGTTGTGGTGACCCCCAACCACAAAATTATTTTTGTTGCTACTTCCTAACTGTAATTTTGCTACTATTATGAATCATAATGTAAATATCAGTTTTCTGATGGTCTCAGGCAACCCTGCTAGCGGTTCTCAACCCACAGGTTGAAAATCGTGACCCACAGGTTGAGAACTGCTGCTGTAGATCCTAGGACCATCGGAAAACACAGATAACAAGGATTCCCTGTTATCATTGGCTGGAGGTCCGATGCAGGTAGGATCGGACCTAAACGGGCAGTTGGACATCCCTCTCACAATCCAGGACTACTGGCTCCCAACTGCTTGCCTGCCTTCCTTCCTGATTGCCCTTAACCACTTCTGCCTGCCAGCCTGATCACTCCTAACCACTCCCCTGACAGCCCAGTTGATACCTAACTGCTCCCCTGCCAGCCTGTTTGCCCCTAATTGCCTTTCCCTGCAAGCCTGGGTTCCCCTCCCCCAACTGCCCTTCCCTGCAGGTCACCCCCAACTTTCCTCCTCTGCTGACCTGGTCACCCCTAACTGCCCTCACCTGCAGGCTTGGTCACCCCAAACTACCCTCCCTTGCAGGCCTGGTCCCTACCAACTGCCCTCCCTTGCTGGCCATCTTGTGGTGGCCATCTTGTGTCCACATGGGGACAGGATCTTTTGACCACTTGGGGGCAGTCATCTTGTGTGTTGGAATGATGGTCAATCTGCATATTACTTTTTTATTAGATAGGATAGAGGTCTGGTGCATAGGTGGGTGCCAGCTGGTTTGCCCTGAAGGGGGTCCCAGATCAGGTTGAGGGTTCCCTTGGGGCATGGGTGGCCTGGACGAGGGGTCTGTGAAGGTTTGCAGGCCAGCCACACCCCTCAGCGACCCAAGCAGAGGCCCTGGTATCTGGGGTTTATTTATCTTCTACAATTGAAACTTTGTAGCCTGGAGCAGAACCAAGACTTCTGCTTGCACAGCCATTGAAACTTTGTTGCCTTAAGCAGAGATCTGGGCCGGCCAGGTGTGCAGAAAGCTTGGCTTCCTCCTTTGCCAGGAGCAACCCAAGCCTCCCTCCTGCTCTCTCTGTGGCTGTAGCCATCTTGGTTGGATTAATTTGCATACTCACTCTGATTGGCTAGTGGGCATGGCTGGTGGGTGTAACAGAAGTCAACTTGCATATTATTCTTTTATTAGATAGGATGTTTCTATCTCTCTCATCCTCTCCCTTCATCTCTGAAATCAATCAAAATACTTTTTTTTAAAAAAGGATTTTTTTTTTTGGCTCTGTGAGTTTCCATCTCCATTGGTTTCATTGCTTTTGACTTTTTCATAAGAGAACTGAATCCTTAAGAAAGAGGATCTATTGTTTAATTGGGGGCCAGGGTAGTGGGGAAGGAGAAGATGAAAACGTTCAAAAAGAAGAAAATGAAAAATAACCAGTTGTGCCTGGCCATTCCCTCAGGTTTTTAAATGATTCACACACTGGATGAGGTACAAAGAATTACAAGGCCTGGCTCTGGGGCTAAAAATCTTTAGGCCTCAGCTTCCTCACCTGGAAAAGGAGAAATCCTACTAAATAATCTCTTACATTTCTTCTAATTTTAAAAGTCTGTAACTCTAAACCAATCACTGTGATCCTAAAACAAGGAAACATCTATTTCCAGAGGTTTCAGGGCTAATGACAATAAATACTTGGGAGGGGACTCTGCCAGCCATGAGGGTTTGGGCACCTCTGTCAGCTGATACCTCTGTTGAATCAGAGTTAACATCTTTTGTGGAGAAAAAGGCACAGCTCAGAATTCTTTCTGAAGCCTGAGTTTGCTGGGTCTCGAATGGTTTTCACGAGAGCTTCAGTGAGCAATTCCTGATCTCACTTAAAGCAGTGACGTTGGATAACTCACCTGGGAAGCTACTTAAAGTGGGAAAACCCATCTTCACATAGGAATCTGATGGCCTACATTTAAAACATTCAGCAGAATAATTAAAAATTAAGAACAAAGGAACTCGTTTCTATTTTTCTCAACTCTCTCTAGACTTGAGTCCTTGGGATTAAGGTATTTTGAGGTGAGCTTTTTTTGCTTTCTGAGGTGGGAGGCAAGGGCATAATACTGATGTAATGTGATAAAAGACAGTGGTACCTCGAGATACGAGTGCCCTAACATACGAGATCTTTGAGATACGAGCCGTCGAGCAAGCGATTTTTGCTTTGAAATACGAGCAACAGTTGAGATAGGAGTAATCACGCGGGTCGGCCAGCTGCACACGACCCACCAGTTTACCGAGACTCGAGCATCTCATAGTTTCCCAAGCCTCAAGGTTACGGAACGAATTAAACTCGTATCTCGAGGTACCACTGTATAATTAAAAATGTTCATTGGACACCTCCTCGGGCCCAGGCAGGGTGCTGGAGACCAGACTGTAGGGACAATGCAAACTGGAAAACCCCACTGATGCCCTGGAGGCCCCGAGTTTGAAGGGAAGATGACTTCCATGCAAAGAACGTGCCTCTCAAAGGTTGAACAGATAGTACAGGCACCACAACCTCGAGTAAAACTCAGGAGAGAACCTACTCAGGATTGTAGCTGGGAGAAAGAATTTTTTTTAAATAAGTTAACTTATTTTTGTCTCTCAAGCAAAATATACTCAAAGTTAAAAATAATCAGTGGGTCAGTGGTTAGAATGTCTGTGCACCAAAGGGTCTTGGGTTTGATTCCAGGTCAAAGGCACATACATTGATCCCCAGCCCTCGTCAGAGCATGTGCAGAAGGTAACCAATTGATGTGTCTCTCTCATATTGATGTTTCTCTCCCTCCTCACTTCCACTGTCTAAAAATCAGTGGAAAAATATCCTCCGGTGAGGATTAATAAAAAAAACAACATAAAAAAACACTCTAATCACCATTTATTGGGAATTTGGGCCCCGGAGTCTGTCTAATGCTCTTCCAGCTGCAGTAGGATTGCAATAGGACAGCAGAGACATGTGCTACACCTTGTAAAGAGGCATGCAGCCCTGGCGATGTTCTCATATCATCACCCTTCACCAAAAATGAATGACAGGAGAAACCTTTGGAGAATCTAAAAGTTCTTCTTGCAAAAACTGGGTTCCCAAGTCCATGTCTTTCTACCCAGCATAAACACTTGTTTCTGAGGGAAAAAAATGAGTCCAAAATCCTTGGGGATATCCGTACTGATCTGGCAGAATTCCACTGTGATCAATTAAATGAAAATAAATCAAGAACATCTAGTCTATATTTGTTTTTAAGACCCCGAGGGTTTAGATTCAAAGAAAGTTTGGGAAAATGTAGTCTTAGGATTGCTGAATCTAGAATTTTTTTTTAAAAAAAGACCCAGAGGTACAACAGAGCCTGAGACAAAGTAAGGCTAGCTTTGTACATCCAGGAAAGTTTGGCAAAATATCTTTTTCTGGTTTCCCAACACTTTAGCAATGGCCTGCACTTCCAAGTCAATTTGGCCAATTGACCTGTGTTTGGGTTTCTGTACTAAGTGACCAGATAGGCAGTATGGATTAAAGAAAGACTAAGTTTACATTAGTACATATACACACATATATACACATATAAATATATGTATACACATATATGTATAAATTCTACAGATATATACATATAATTTCAGGACTTTTCAAAGTCCTTAATAAGCTGGTAGATGCTATGAATCTCCTCAGAGGGGACACAGTATGACCTAATGCACCGGCCCCCAGCATCCGGGCTTTTCTTGGGCTGCTCCATGGCACACTTGGGAGGAATGCTGGCCTCTTAACCCAATGAGACACAGATGTCTGCGAGGCTGATGACTCACCACCTCACCTTCACTGCGTTCATTCATGGATCCGTTCACCAGACAATTATCACACACTTGCTATGTGCTTCACCCAGCCTGTCACTCCTCACTAATGCATACTCCTGAGCATTCTCATCCCACACTTAACCTTCACTTTTCTGATGCTTAAAACAAACCCCAAATGGAAGCCCACCACTTAACAGCTGCGTGAGCTACCGCAAACATTTCTGTGCTCTCTTTTCTGGCTGCAATGGCTCCAGAGGCAGAGGCTTGTCTTTGTTCCCTCCATCCTCTTGCTGTTTACCCACGTGTATAACACTAGCGGCAACACGGAGCTGCTCAGCTGTCAGTATGACAGGGTGGGCCTGTTAGCTAGGGCAGTGGTCAGCAAACTCATTAGTCCGCAGAGCCAAATATCAACAGTACAATGATTGAAATTTCTTTTGAGAGCCAAATTTTTTAAACTTCTAACGCCACTTCTTCAAAATAGACTTGCCCAGGCTGTGGTATTTTGTAGAAGAGCCACACTCAAGGGGCCAAAGAGCTGCATGTGGCTCTCGAGCCACAGTTTGCCGACCACGGAGCTAGGGAAAGGGGACCCTGGGAGAAAGGGGTGAAAGACGAAGAAGTATCGTTAGGAATCTTGCCTGTTCCCAGTCCTCCTGCCATTGGCTCTGGGGAGCTGAACCCCAGAGCGAATATCAGCACAGCTCCCAGCTCGGCCCCACACCTGTGGCCTAGCCAAGGAGAGGGGATTTGTTTGCCTGCCTCCTCCTAATTATCCCCTCGGTGGAAAATGAGGGGAAAAAGTGGGGGGCTGATCACAGAGTCTTTCCCTCCACAATTATGCTGGGATCCGATGGCCCCGTGGGGCTGCCAACTGCCTGCAGAACTCCTGCCTCCATGACCGGCAGGAGGCTGTGCTCCCTGCGCCCCATGGGGAGCACCAGCTCGGAGCATGCGCCAAGGTAAACAGGCCGGCAGGGCCTCCGCAATCCCCCTCCACACGGGAGATGAATCACGGAGCACCCAGGGCTTCCTCACACAGTGCTACAGAGAAAGCCAGGACACCTGGCCAAGGGGCGTCTCTTCGCCCCCTACTTCCCTCCTCAAGGCACGGGGGGTGGGAGGAGGGACAGATAAATGACAAGTCTCCCTGAGGCCGTTCTCTCGCCCCCAAGCTGTTAGCACAGAAACCAATTACAATGACTTCCCTGCAGGCCTCTGCACCGACATGTGGCTCGCTGCTGAGAGCTGCAAAGCTCTTCAGAGACCCCACCCCACCACGCTGGTCGATGACAGTCCTCTTTGGGACAAGCAAAGGGTAGGCAGTAACTATCATTCTGTCCCGTATCACAGGGAAATGAGGCCCAGAGCTATTCAATTGGGGGGTTTTCTTTTAGTCCTACAGCATTTCGCAGTGTACGAGGCACCTGCACACACACGCTGCCCTACCTGGATGAGGCATCAGCTGTGGGGAGAGCATTGCCCGAAGGGGACAGGCAGATGAGATCTGCTCCATAGCCTCAGGAGGGGGCAGCTTACCCTGATGGAGCCAGCCAGCCTCAAAGGACAGCTCTCTCAGAGCCACTGCCACAGACCTGGTGCCAGATTTGTCTGCAGCTGTGCATAGCTCAGCTGACAGCAGTTATAATTCCCCGCCATTGGGCGGGTGAATAAATGCCAGAGACCTCGAAGCACAGGGTCATTCCCTTAAACCTCGTTTGTCCTAACCCCCCTTCTCTCCGGGGATCTTTGAAGGAAATGGGATCTTTTCAAAGTCAGGGCTCCACCCTGGTCACACAGGTCAGGGTGTTCAGGAAGAGCCTCATAGGGATCCCACAGCTGCGGCAGCATCCAGACTGTCCACTCCGGGTCACCCACCTCAGGCTCTCTCCCTTTCCCAGGGCCCTGGACCACCATTGGCTACCTGTGGGCCTGGAGGAACAGGTGGAGGTGAGATACAAAGAATGACGCTCCATCATAAGCAGATGGGGCGCTCCCTAGCACCTGGGCCCACCTGGACCCTTGCCTTACTGAAGAATTGGGTATTTCCACAAAGCAGTGCCTAAAAACTTGTTTACATAACACAGTACTGTGGGCACATAGCAGTTACCTGTAAACAGTCATATCTGATAAGGAAACATCACCTTATTCCTCAAGCGTTCCTGCTACTCATCTTTTAAAAATCCCTTTGATCCTATTTAGGTTAAAAATAACCCCAAGGCAATGTGTGTGTGTGTGTGTGTGTGTGTGTGTGTGTGTGTGTATAGATATATAGATAGATAGATATATTATATATATATATACATACACACACACACACACACACACACACATATATATATATATATATATATCTTTTATAATACCTATCTCTACAGAAGGTCTGAAAGGTAACACAGCAAACCGATATCCATGATAATTCTGGGGACACTACCAGATTTGGGAACCACCGGAAAAGGCTTGGAACTTGGATTGAAATCCAGGTTTGTCTGTTTCTTAGTCACATTCTCTTAGACCAGTCTCATCACCTTCCAAAGACTCAGAACCAACAAGGAAATGTGGAGGAGGGTACCTGCCTTGCAGGATTGCTGTAAAGGCCAGAGAGAGCACACACCTGGCACCCAGTGCACAGTCCTGGCTGTGATTATTCTACTTCTGAGGAGAGGGTGGCTGCCCCTGGGCCACGCCTCCAGCCTCCCTGTAGCCCCGGGAGAGAACTGAGAGCATCGCTCCTCACTCTGTGTTCCTGGTTTTGCACCTGTGGCTGTGGAGTGACCCCAGCCTACGGGCCATTTAGTTCCTGATGGGGATTAGAGAGTGTTGCTGATTCTCTCTTTGCTCACCACCACCCATGACCCAAACCCACTGATACTTGCTGTCACCTGCTCTGTAGCCTGGTGGCTGACCTCTGTGGGCTATCTCACCAAGCCTCCTGGCCCTTTGGCTTCCAGCTGGATATGCTGATGGGAAGCACCAGCACAAATCTGGGTATTTATTCCCCACTCTCCCCACCCCGCCAAGTCTCTGACAGTGGCTCTGTCCCTTTTATAGCCAGAGGTGTAACAGAGCCCGAGACAAAGTAAGGCTGGCTTTGTAAATCCAGGGAAGTTTGTCAAAATATATTTTTTTCTTTTCCCCCAAAACTTTAGCAGCAGCCTACACACCCAAGTTTACTTTGCTAGTCGCTGTGTGTTTGAGTTTCTGGACCCTGTGAGGCAGCCCCTCCCCATGATTCTAACTCTTGCTGCCTCTGTAAGCGGTCCTGTCATCACACTCTTTTCAGATAAACCCTTCCGAGGGTGCCATCTGCTTCCTGCCAGGACCCTGACTGAAACACGGAGCGGAGGCTTTCTGAGTGCCCACTGTAACCCTGTCAGAAAGATACTAAAAACAACTGGAGACCAGAGAGAGTAATAATGTCCAGTGCAGGCTAGGGCTCTGATTTCATCACTGGAACCTCCAGTATTAAAGCAATGTTCATCTAAGGAGAGAGGCCACTGAAAACAGAGCCAGAACAGAGACGTGCTGACTTTTCCTGCAGCGAGGAGCCATTTTTCACCTCTCTACCTAATGAGGTCCCTGGGGCAGGAGAGGGAAGAAACTGCATCCTTGAGGATCACTCCGGAGTCCATGTGCCCTGAACCAATACATCATCGGCGTCCTCTGCAGGAAGGCTTGGCAGGGAGGTCAGGAGCATGGAGAAGCAAGGAGAAGCACGGCCCCAGCTCCTGATAGTGCCCTGCCACCAGGAAATGCTCCCCACGGCGGAGATGGGGGCGTGGGGGCATATTTCAGCCACTGACGAACCATCAGCCACTGACCGAACCATCAGCCATGGGGATCAAACAGAACTGAGGGAATGTCTGTGAAAACCAAATGCTAGAAAGAACTGTAGCTTATGAAAAGAGAGAGAGACTGTGTTAAACTAGAATTCTTTGCAAATTAATCAAATACCAAACTAAATTCTGTTTGAACCCTTTCATACACACACACACACACACACACACACACACACACACACACAAATAGAGGCCCGGTGCATGAAATTCGTGCAAGGGGGAGGGGTGGGGGGGAGGGGCAGGGCATATGTCCCTCAGTCCAGCCTCCACTCTCCCTAATCTGGAAGCCTTTGGGGGATGTCCAACTGCCAGTTTAGGCCTGATCCCGCAGTTGGACATCCCTCTCACAATCTAGGAGTGCTGACTCCTAACTACTCACCTGCCTGCCTGCCTGATCGCTCCTAATTGCTCCCCTGCCAACACAGTCACCCCCAACTGCCCTCCCCTGCTGGCCTGGTGGCCCTTAATTGCCCTCCCTTCCCAGCCTGGTTGCTACTTACTGCCCTCTCCTGCGAGCCTGGTCCCCACAACTGCCCTCCCCTGCCAGCCATCTTGTGATGACGTAAGGGCATTGCACGAGGGCGCAAGAACCACCTAGGCTTTTATTAGTATATATACTGTGTGTGTGTGTGTGTGTGTGTGTGTGTGTGTGTGTGTATTGATTGGCTCAGCAAGGAAGGGATAGAAAGATAGAAACATTAATAAGAGAAAATCATTGATCAGCTGCCTCCTACACACTCCATTTTGGGGATCAAGCCCATAACCATGAATTGTGCCCTCACTGGGAATTGAACTGTGATCTCCTGGTTCAAAGGTCAGTGCTCAAGCACTGAGCCATGCCAGCTGGGCATATTTGAACCCTTTCTCTTTGTAGAACCCCCAACAGTACACAGCATGAGGGGTGAATGTTACCCAAGTTGGAAAAATGATTCAGAGACAAATTCCTAAACAGCATTTGAGAAGGAAAAACATTACTGGATACACTGGGTAATTTCATCCACAGAGAAACTACCAGTAACTCCATCCCTTTCAAAGGAAAACAATCTCTTGGGCCCAACAACCAAAACACCAAGAACACACCACATGTTACCAATGCTGTCCTGACCCTAACATGTAGTATGGCACTTGCCGATGGGCCATATTATCAACCTTGAAGCCAGCCGGCATTCCATCCTGCACCTACTAGAAATTTAATCAATGAGACCCCGGGATGCTGCATGCTAATGTACATAGCTCAACTCAGGCCCAACAGAATAAACATAACTGCAAAATGATTTATAGTCTAGACACAGTGGCTGAGTCCTGATTCTCATTCCACTTCACACAACATTTACTTTTCCTCTGCTTAAATCTACCTCCCTTTTGCTGAAGAGGGAATATGTGCAGGTGGTAGGATGCAAGACTCAATTCTGTGAATATTATCAATAGTTGTTACCCAAGGAGAAGCAAAATTGACAGAGAACAGCACTTGTACCAAACCTTCAGGAAAATAACACATTAAGACATTAACACGAGTCAGCCCTGCGACCGGGGAGGTCCTGGCAGAGGAACTCTGATCCCTGTGAGCACCTGCATCTGGAAGAAAGCCACCCCCCAACTCCTACCCTGATGCCAGACAATCCAGTTTCTGCTGGCAGTGTCTGTGTCCCCCAAAGCCTCATCCTGGTGCTGGAGCTAAGAGGAAGCAGGACCTTGTTTCTTTGGTTTCAGTATCATTGTAATGCCAAATTCACTGAATTGACTGGCTTATTTCACTTGGCACGATAATTTCCAGGTCCATTCATTCTGTCTCAAAAGATGGCTATCATCAACAAATTAACAAACAACAAGGGCTGGCGAGGATGTGGAGAAAAAGGAACCCTCGTGCACTGCTGGTGGGAATGCAGACTGGTGCAGCCACTGTGGAGAACAGTATGAAATTTCCTCAAAAAACTAAAAATGGAACTCCCATTTGACCAAGTGATCCCACTTCTAGGACTATATCCCAAGAAATCAGAAACACCAATCAGAAAGGATAAATGCACCGTATGTTCATAGCAACACAATTCACTATAGCTAAGATTTGGAAACAGCCTAAGTGCCTATCAGCAGATGAGTGGATTAAAAAACTGTGGTACATTTACGCAATGGAATACTATGCTGCTGTAAAAAAGAAAGAACACTTACCATTCACAACAGCATGGATGGACCTAGAGAACATTATGCTAAGTGAAATAAGCCAGTTGGAGAAAGATAAATATCACATGATCTCAGTCATTTGTGGGACAACATAAACTGATAAACAAAAATAGATTCAGAGACAGAGAAGCATGAGACAGACCATCAAACCTCAGAGGGGATGCTGGGGGGTAGGGGTAAGAGATCAACCAAAGGACTTGTATGCATGTATATAAGCATAACCAATGGATGCAGACAGTAGGAGAGTGAGGGCATGTGCTGGGGAGTGGGAGCAACCCGGTAGAGGTCAATGAAGGGGGGGCGGGGAGGAGACATATGTAATACTTCAAACAATAAAGAATAATAATAATAAAGATTTACTGTCAAATGGTTTCCCAATATTGATCATCTATCTTCTAACCAACCAGCCAATCTGTGTGTGTGTTTTTTTCTTCTAATCCAATTTTGAATCATTCAAGAGTCTAACATTTGACTGGATGGTTTAAGCCTGACCTTATTCTGCAAACAACGCTGGCTACAGAGATTTGAAGAAGGGCTACAGGTCACTGAGAGTGATTTGCAAAGCCCTGTGGCCTGGTGCTCCGTCTTACCTGTAGAGTCGGCCCTAGATGCCTTGCCACTCATCTGCTCCTCCGCATTGAGGAGCTGCAGGTCTGTGTACGAGGGGCCGCAACTAAGACTGCTCGTGTCTTCAGAGTGCGTGGTCCAGCTGCTCTCGGAGGTCAGAGGGCATCTCCCCAGCGAGTTGAAGGAAGGGCATGACCAGCAGGGCAAGGTCAATGGCAGGCCTGGGGACAGAGCACAAACCAAAAGCATACACTTTAAATAACTGTTGTTTCCCTTCAGAGCTTGTCTTACTTCCATGTTGCTCAGAACTTATGAAATCTCAATAGCTGTACAAGGCAAGGAAGCATGTAGGCAGTACCACTCATGACACTGAGCAGCAACCAAGACCCCACTGTGGGTCAGTGTCAAATAGATACCACTGAGGTCTCATGACCCGCAAAATAAAACACAAGATCTTACTAAAGAACAGGAGTGACTTTAGGGTCTACTTTTATTTCTAAACTTAGATTTCAGCTTCATTCAAACCCAAACTACATGAATCTAACAGTTCACCCTTCTTCCCTTTACATTGTGTCCATTTTTAGTGGCAGGCCAGCGACCTCAAGATAACTCACCAACTGACACTGCAAAGTTAGGTCTACATCGGGTCAAGGGACAAGAGTGGATATGGCCGAAACCGTTTGGCGCTGTGGATAGAGCATTGGCCTGCGGACTGAAAGGTCCCAGGTTCGATTCCGGTCAAGGGCATGTATCCTGCTTGCGGGCACATCCCCAGTAGGGGATATGCAGGAGGTGGCTGAGCGATGTCTCTCTCTCATCGATGTTTCTAACTCTCTATCCCTCTCCCTTCCTCTCTGTAAAAAAATCAATAAAATATATATTTTTTAAAAAAAGAGTGGGTATGGAGTATGTATATATCTGCATGTGAATGCGATAAGCCTCTGCACGCCCTGGTTAGACTATAACATGGAGATGCAATGTTCCATTGCACATTGTAAATGTCCCAATGTGCAATGGGACATTTACTGGGGCTGCCGACATGCGATGCGATGAAAAATGTCTCTCGGGGAAAACACAGGGTGTGGCTTTATCTCCTTAGCCCTGAGCATCAAATTCAGCCTTTCAAAATCACTTGAGAAAGTCACTTTTTTAGAAGTTAAGTTTTCTAAGACCATATATGCATAACCCAAGGGCACAGGCAATAGTATGGGGAAGGCCTGGGGTGGAGCAGGGGTTGGATGGAGGGGAGCAGATGAGAGAGGAAGGAGAATGGGGAACATCTGTAATATTAACAACAAAAAATAATAAAGTAAAAACCAAGTTTTCAAATCAAGTTCCTAGTGTGTCTAGTTCATTGGCTTCCACTAGGTTGCTCCGTGGTGTTGCAAAAGACTATTTTAGCAAATTTACTGACAAGTATTGAAAACAAGTGTTGACAAGAGTATGGATAAGAAAGGAAGATTAAAAAAGAAATGAGGGTTTACTGAGTACCCATGAAATGTCAGCCACCTTTACAAGTGGCTCATCCCCCACCATCCTGAGAAACAGGCAGTCGTCTTGTTTTATAGAGTAGAAAAGGGATTTGTAGGTGAAGTAGCTGATCCAGAAGACTGAGTCAGTTCTCCTGGCTGGATTAAAATGACAGAGTTGGGTTAAAAAATAGGAAGAGAAAATTGAGATCTTAAGAGAGGAGAAAAAATAAATAGTACTATTTGTGGTATAGTATACATACAAAACTACGGAGAATGTTCCATCTGTATCCTCTTAGGCATTTATAAAACAGGTAGCTCTTCTCTCTGTCATGGTTCAACACCACTGTGGACGGGAAAAAAGGGGCTCTATGGAAAGTAATCTCACAGGGTGCGATGATCATAAGTTACTAACCGGGCAGGTCATGGTGGGTAGTCACACCCCAGGAATATAACTGAGTGAAAGGTTTACTTTTGCCTTAAGAAAGCCCTATCCATTATTTCTGTGGATCTAGGGTAACACACCTTTTTTCTTTCCCCATGTTTTAAAACTTATAATTAGCATATTTAAAAATTGGGCATTCTGCCGAAACCGGTTTGGCTCAGTGACTGAAAGGTCCCGGGTTCGATTCTGGTTAAGGGAATGTACATTGGTTTCGGGCGCATCCCCAGTAGGGGGCGTGCAGGAGGCGGCTGATCGATGTCTCTCTCTCATTGATGTTTCTAACTTTTTATCCCTCTCCTCCACTCTATGAAAAATCAATAAAATATATTTTAAAAAAATAAAAAATAAAAATTGGGCATTCTAATAATTAAAAGCATTTGAGCAACAACAAAAACTCTCTGATTAAACTGCGTTTTACAGCCTTCAGGACACCTTGGACCAGGCGGCTTTTACTCTAGATTTCACTGCTGTCCCACCCCGCTTCCTCCTCCACCAACACACAAGTTCTTTTCCTCCCCCGCCAGCCGGACAGGCCGAAGGGAGAGAGAGGCAGGTACGGCCTTTGCGGTCAGCAGTTCTCTGGTGTGAAAGGGGGCAGCACAATCCTTTAAACTGACCCAAGCTCTTTGCATCTTGCGCAGTTAAACAGCTAAAAGAAGTAAAACAAGAGACAATGCTTTTGGCACACACAATACATCATGGCAGCGTGTGCCTCATTACAATTCGCCTGCTTGCTTCTCCTGCTCAATCGTTTAGTATTTTGAAGGTGGTGGATTTTTCTCTTGCGTTTGTGTCTTCTTCAATTTCGACTGAATCGCATTTCTCAGTCTCAGGAATGGGACTTACATTCCTCGGGTTGGTAAAGTTCCACGCCCTTAACCCGGTCCTGAGAAAGGTGGAGCTGGGGCTTTAGTGCAGCTGCAATAGGACCAGTGTCCAGGGTTTCCGTCCCATGGGGGTGTGGGGTTCGATGTAGCATCAGGCTAGATTCAGTTCATCTGTCTACTGTGTGCAGTCTACAGGGCTGGAGGCCACGTGGGCAAGGATAGAGTATGAGAGCCCCAAAAGCCAGGAGTCAGGTGCGAGCAGCAAGAGACAGAGCCACGAGAGCTCCTTTGTTCAGGGGTTTAAATATTAAATCTTCCCACGTTTGCAGAGGCAATATTGGGGAAAATGCTGGCTAAGAATTTATCAAAATTTTCACTTGTCAGATTAGAAATCCCAAGGTATCACAAGCAGGGCAACCAAAACAACTCCACCAGCAGACGTCGAAACTACATAAGCCCTGGCCAGGGGGCTCAGTTGGTTGGAGCATCATCCTGTGCACCAAAGGGTTTGAGTCCCAGTCAGGGCATGTTCGAGAGGCAACTGATCTCTCTCTCTCTCTCTCTCTCTCTCTCTCTCTCTCTCTCTCTCTTTCTCTCTCTCTCTCCCCCCTCTCTCTCTCCTCGCCAAATCAATAAACATATCCTGGTAAAAGGATCTTTTTTAAAACTATATAAAAAGAAAGACAAAGAGAAGATTTTAGGTTACTTTCAAAGAAATGATGATTAGGCCGATGATCGCTTTCCCAGCAACAAGAGAAGCCAATCCAGTGGCTGTCAATTAATCTTAGAGAAAGGAAAAAATGAGAAAAAAACATAAGATGACAGAAAGAAAACGTATCAGTATTTGATAATAAACATAAATGAAATAAATAGTCCAACTAAAAGGAAGACCATCAGGCTGACTAAACAAATGAAATCCAAATTGCTGTTTACAGAAGACACATCAGTAGGGGGTGTTCAGGAGGCAGCCGATTGATGATTCTCTCTCATCAATGATGTTTCTATCTCTCTCCCTCTCCCTTCCGCTCTCTGAAATAAATAAAAACGTATTTTTTTAAAAAGAAAGAAAATCCAGATCAAGATGATGGTGCCCATTCCCTTCAATTCAATATCATATTTGTGGGCAAAACCTAATCAATAAGGCAGGAAGTGAGAAGGAGTAAAATAAAGAACAACCCAAAACTTTCATTATAAGTACCAGGCGCTTACCAATTGCGCCAATGGAGGTCCCCAAAACTTTCATTATATACAGATTAATATTTTTGTGTACATAAAGTAACCAAAAGGCCCTACTGGTAAATTACCAAAGTAATAATTCTAACAAGGTACTAATATGTATATATATATATATATATATATATATATATATATATATATATATGAATTATATTTCTGAAAAACAGCAAATGTTTAGAAAATGAAACAAAATAGCATTTATAATAGCAACTAAAAATATGAAGCATACGTAGTAATAAATTTAGCAAAAGAAGTTCAAGGCCTCGGGTGATAATTCTAAAGTTTATTAATAGACCATAGAGAAGACCTATATGGAGAAATATACTATATTAAGGGATTGAAAGATTTAATGTTATGAAGATGTTAATTCTTCTCAAATTGGTTTATAGATTTATTGCATCCTCAATCAAAATCCTAGCCTGTTTTTTTTTCCTCATATTAATGAGCAACATCATGCTATTAGGTATGAATGAAATAGAACTTTAAAAATATACATATTTAAACAATAAAATAATAGAAATAATACTGGGGAAATATTCTATGAAAAAAGTTTTGATTCCTCCTTCACACTATAGAGAAATCAATCCTGAGTGGACTGAAAGTCAAAGTGTGGAAGGCTATACAAGAAATATTTTAGAAGACATATAGCTAAATATGCTTATGACTTCAGGATAGGAGTTTCTTTGCCAAGAAACAGAAAGCACTGAGCATTAAAAAAAAATCATATCATTAAAATTAAGAACTTGTTTTCACCAAAAGACACCATAACCTTGGTTGGTGTGGCTCTGTGGTTAGAGCATTGACTCATGCACTGAAGGGTCAAAGGTTCAATTCCTGGCCAAGAGCATGTACTTGGGTGGTTGGTTAGATCTCAGTCCCTGACAGGATGCATGCATGAGGCAATCAATTCATGTGTCTCACACCAATGTCTTTCTCTCTCTCTCTCCACATCCTCCACCCGTTCTTCTTTCTCTCCATTCTTCTGTCTCTTCCTCCCACTCTCTATAAAAAAAAAAAAAGTGAATGGAAAAAATGGGTGAGGATTAATAACAAGAACTAAAAAGGCACCATAAAGAGAGTGAAAAGACCACCCACAGGGTAGGAGATAATATCTACCATTCATTAAATCCACAAGAAACTCCTAGAAATCAACAAGAAGAAAGGGAGAAGCCCCAACAAGAATATACTTGAATAGGCATTTTATGAAAAAATCCAAATGGAAAAAAATAGACACTCCACCTCATTAGTAATCTAAGAAATGCAAATTAAAACCACATGAAATGCCATTCTCCTTCCTCCCTTTTTTTTTTAATATATCTTTATTGATTTCAGAGAGGAAGGGAGAAGGGAGAGAGAGATAGAAACATCAATGATGAGAGAGAATCACCAATCAGCTGCCTCCTGCATGTCCCCAACCGGGGATCAAACCTGCAACCCAGGCATGTGCCCTTGACCAGAATTGAACCCAGAACCCTTCAGTCTGCAGACCAATGCTCTATACACTGAGCCACACCAGCCAGGACCTTACCTCCCTTTTCTATTTCCTTACCTCCCCATGACAAAGATAGAAATGACAATTCCAAATGTAAGAGAGCAAGTGAGGCAGAAGCCTCTTTTATATATACACTAGAGGCCTGGTGCATGAAATTCGTGCACAGGTAGGGTCCCTAAGCCTGGCCAGTGATCAGGGCCCATCAGGTTCTGTGCCTTCTGGCCTCCCCACCCCCTCCTTCCCTCACCCCCTCAGTACCCTGCCACTGCTACTGGTTGCCTACCATGTTCTGCACCACCCCCTGGTAGTTAGTGCACATTATAGCAAGCAATCAAACTCCCAGTCTCTTGGTTGAACTCCGGAGGGGACAATTTGCATATTAGCCTTTTATTATATAGGATGACTGATGGGAGATAAATTGGTGTTATCTGATAAAATTGAAGATAAACATTTACTACAACACAGTAATTCCCCTCCAACTTTTTGTTGTTGTTAATCCTCACCTAAAGATTTTTTTTTCCCCCTTAGGGAGAGTGAAGGAAAAACAGAGAGAAATATCAATGTGAGAGAAACATATTGATTGCTTGCCTCCTGCACAAGCCCTGACCAGGACCCAGGTCAGGGAGAAACCTGCAACCAAGGTACGTGCCCTTACCTGGAATTAAACCCCAGGCCAACACTCTAACCACTGAACCAGACCAGCTAGGACCCTCCCAACTTTTTTATACAAAAGAACCACTTACACATGTTCACCAGGGTTTATGTTTAGAATCTTTCCAGAAACACACACACACAAAAGGAATGCTCAAAGGAGCACATTCTTAATTCCCAGGAAAGTAGAAACTACTCAAATATCCACCAATAATAGAACAAAAAAATGAACTGTGAGATATGAATATAATGGCATTCACAGCAATAAAAACTAAGGGAAATGTCATTACAGGTAAAAACATGGAAAAATCTCATAGAAAGTTGTGTTAAAAAAAGCAAGCCATGAAATAATACATACAGTATTATTCCATCTATATAAAGTTCAAAAACAGGTGAAATTCAATTATATCATTCTTAATACATATGTAGGGAGTATGGCTGTTAAAAATCTTAAGTAATTCGATTATTAACGCAAAACCCAGAACAGAAAAGCAGTGATGCAGAGGGAAGGAAGAGGGTGATGACAACATTCTATTTATTAAAATGGGTGATGGGTTGAACTATTGTCCTTTATAGTTTAATATACATTTAAAATAAGTTCCTTTTATTAAAAAATAAAAATTTAATATACATTTAAAATATGTTCCTTAAAAGAGTGAAGGCTTATTAAAACCACATATCAAAAGACTCCAATGACTTAGAAAGAAAGCTATCCCAATTATTTACATCTTCACATTAGATCTTTACATTCCTTAGATAACATTTTAATATTTCCCTTGAAAGAGAAACATAGAGTGATGCAGCTGGGAGAGGCGCAGCCCCTACATCTCACAGACTGTCCTCATTTGGTCTAATGTGCGTTAATTATCCACTTAGCAATCTTGGATGAATCCTTCCATTTAGGTTCTGAACTGAATGCCCTCGGGCAACAAAAGAGTTGAAGTGCTGAGCCTGAACTCTTCTCCCCGGGGTGGGACTGTGGTAGCAGCAGGTTGCCCTCATCCCAGGGCTTCCCGGCCCCATCCGTCCCGCAAGGAAAAAAGTGATGAAACAGAAATCTGCCTCTCCCTCTCCTGTGAGGCATGTACAAGGAGCTTGAATCTGGCCCTGTAGTCTGGGGCAAGTTACTTAATCTATCTGTTCTTCTGCCTGTTAACCTGTAAAATGGGGCTAAAAATAGAGTATGCACCTCATAAAGGGATTAGATTAATAATGACAGAAAGCCCGAAGAAGTGCTCAGCACAAAAGCAGTACTCAAACAGAATTCAGTAGCTCTTATCATTTCCAGACAAAATCCTTGAAATCTCCTTTTGGATCTAACTTTCCGTGTCCAAAACTACATTCCTGAGATTCCCTCCACACCAGCTCCTTCATCCTTTCAGGTTCTCAGATTGAAACCTTCCAGTCCTCCCTAAATCTCCTCACCTTCGGTCCATCACAGCTTCCACTAGTCCCACCTCCAGAACCTGTCTGAAATCCTATCCCTTCCCACCATCTCCCAGCTACCAGCCTAGTGCCAGCCACCATCCTCTCCTGCCTGGCTCATTTGCAAATGCCTCCCATCTGGTCTTTCTGCTTCTTCATTTGTCCTCAGCTACAACTTTTTTTTTCTTTTCTTTTTTGAAAATATATTTCATTGATTTTACAGAGGAAGGGAGAAGGATAGAGAGTTAGAAACATCAATCAGCTGCCTCCTGCCTACCCCTTCTGGGGATCGAGTCCACAACCAAGGTACATGGCCTTGGCCAGAATCGAACCAGGAACCCTTCAGTCTGGGCCAGCGCTCTATCCACTGAGCCAAACAAGTTAGGGCCTCAGCCACAGTCTGCATAGAATTATCTGTTCAAGCTTAAGTGCTCCAGACCCTCCACGGGTTCCCCATCTCACCCACAGTAAACGTGCAAGTCCTCACCGTGCCCTCTGAGGAGCTGTGTGTGGTCTGAGTCCAGGACTCTGCCTGTCTCCTTCTCTTCTTCCCCCGACCCCGTCCCCTCCACTGCAGTCACACCCCAGGGACATGGTGTCCCTCAGAGACTGGTCACTCGTAGTTAGTTCCTTCCTCACTTGCAGCTTCTTCCGCCTGGAAGGCTCCTTCCCCAATTTCTGCAAGGTTGCTCCTTTACTTCTCTAAAGTCCTCACTCCAAAAGTTGCAGCACAGAGAGACACTCCCTGGCCTTCTGTAAAATGTCACCCTGTCCATCACGCAGCCCCGTTTGGGGCCTCAGTTTTTTCTCCTTCCCACATCCCACCTGACCTAACACCTTTACACTGTCTACTTCTTTATCATGTTTCTGGTACGGCTGCCCCAACCGAACGCATGTTCCACGGGGCAGGCATATTCCTCATATCCCCAGTGACCTGAACAGTGACTGGCTCACAGTGGAGCTCCAGGCACCATTGGTTGAATGAATCATAAATGTACAAGTTGTCAGCTTCACCAATACAGCAAATGCATTACTTCTCTCTCTCCTGTGGGATCCTGGGTAGATGAACATTTTAATACTTACATGCATTATGATGTCATGCCCTTTATGTACACTTTGATGTCTAGTCACTAGAGCTATATGTTTCCAATGTTATAACGATGCCTATCCATGAGTCCAAAGCAGATCAAATCACCTTTCTGTGTGACTCCCCTGCAATTTCACCGCTGGCACCGAGGAGCGGCTGTCCCAGGGCTGGCTCGGAGGGACTCCCCTCGCCCTACAAGGCTTCACTGGTAACAGATTGCCCAGCCATTCGGCAGCTTCATCAGCTCGGAGGGAGCAGGGACTGTGGCCAACTTTCTCATAATTGCTTTCCCGGCACCTAAATATTTGTCGCATGAATGAGCTAGTTAATGAATGCGTGCTTGCCTAGTGTACTGTGTTGTGTACCACGCAGGGGGTCAGACAGGCCACAAGGCCCACTGGGGTGAGCTAGCACAGTCTCTGGAAGAGGATAATATTGACGTTCAAATGAAATATTTCAAAGTCCCTTTTAAATAGCTGTAAAAATCCATCATTGAAGGACCTCTTTTCCCCCATGACATAATGGTACCTTCAAATCCAACAAAAATATAATGGACAGTTTTAAGTGTGTTTTTTAAGGCAGCCCCTAGGAAAAGTATGCGTGTGTTTGTACACATAAGAGATGGGGCAAAAGGAGGTTTACAGTTGTGAGTTTGAGAAATAGTTTATTCTTCTTTTATTATTTATGAATTACTAGGGGCCTGGTGCATGAAATTCGTGCACTGGGGAGGGGTCCCTCGGCCCAGCCTGCCCCCTCTCACATACTGGGAGCCCTCAGGGGATGTCCTACTGATGGCTTAGGCCCATTCGCTGTTGGGAGCGGACCTAAGCCGCAGTGTGGCCTCTCCTTGCAGGAGGCGACTGTGCTGATCAGGGGAAAGCACCAGCCCCATTACCCCAATGCTGCAGCCACTGCCAGTCACCGTAGCTGCCAAGGTATTTTCATCAACACGGACTCCAGTCCCTTCACCTTGAAAAAATGACAATTTTCTTTAAGCATTTTCAAGATGTGTCTTTCATAGAATATGACATTTCTTTATTATTCTTTTTATCCTCACCTGAGGATGTTTCCATTGATTTTTTTTTCCCCTTCCATCCAATCCTCCCCAAGCTTTAGGCTTGGGAAGGAGGACCCCCGCCCCTCCAATCGCAGGATTGGCCCCTTCCCAAGCCTAATGCCTCCGCCCAATGGCAGGCTGGGAGTGACATGGATGCCAAGGAGGTTCCTGGGACCCAGGTATGTATGCAAATTTACTGCCATCTGTGCTGGGTTAATTTGCATACTTACTCTGATTGGCTGTGGGTATAGTGGAGATATGGTCAATTTACATGTTTCTCTAATATTAGGTAAGAGTATATTATTTTCCATACAAACAACTGTAAACCTGCTTTGCCTCACTCTGCATATATGTAGATATATATGTGCACATGCATGTGCATGTTGTTTTATGTGTATATGCTATCCCTGTGTACATGTATGTAGTATGTTTATGTATATGTATGTATATGCATTGTGTATATAACAATGGAAAATCAAAAACTGATGATAATAACCAGCTGATAAGAAAAGGGCATGATGAGGAAGAGACTGGCCTAGTTTCTTTACCTATTTTGTTTAAAAAAAAATTCACTTTTTGAGGAAGCTGTCCTTCAACCTAACAGCTCTTTGGCCCCATAAATAGAAGTCACTTAGTCATTCCATAGCAGGTTTCATATAGCACATCTTTCACTTTTCATTCATTAATTCAACAAATGCTAAGTGAGCACCTACTAAGTCCCATGCACCATAGTCTGGGACAGAGTGTGAATGAGGCAGATAAAGTCCCTTCCCTCTACTGGGGAAGAGAGACAATAGCCAAAGAAACAAATATATAACCTAGTTTTGGGAAGAGATATAGGGGTACACATCTGAAGGGGGGAAAAGCTGGGAGGAAATGCTGGAGCAGAGCTCTGAGTGAACATGTGGAAGAGCTCTAGGGAATACAGGGAACAGCAAGAACAGAAAAGAGTTTGCTGGGAATAGCAAGAGAGGGAGCGATCAGAGCAGCGTGGAACACAGTGGAGAGGGCTCTGAGGAAGAAGGGCTCTGTCAAAACTCATTCCCGAGGACATCCCTGTCGGAGATGGATTCCGGAAAGGTCACGAATTCCATTAAGAAGTGGAGAAGAACAATTCAAGGTATTAAAGGGAAAGAAGACCTCCTCTGTTGAGGAGGGATATACATATGCATGCCAAATGCAGTTGGCCACAGCTACAGTCACCAAGGGATCTGGGATCTTATTCCACCCGCACCCACCACCCACCCCCAGTGGCAGAATGAAAAACATAATAGAACTTACCCGCTGGGCTGGGCTGGGCTAGACTTCCCCGGGATTAAGCCTCTCAGCTGTCCCCCTGCCTTCCTCTTGAATGGCTGACATCATCCCTGGTCCTCCCCAAACAAGTGGCCCTTTCTCTGGTCTCAGATAATGAGCTTCCCCAGACACAATGGGAAGGCCTCAGCCCAAGTCTTTGGGGAAGACATCTGAAGCACAAGGGAATACAAGTATATGGCTTGGGCTGAGGGACAAATGTTCCGGAAATAAAAGGGTTTTTTTTAATGTTTGTAACTATGCATATCCTGCAGGATCTGCATAATGGGTCCAATTCAGCCTTGGCCTTGCTACCAAATGGCCATGTCCGCAGAGGAAGGTCAGTGCAAAGTGTGACAAGTGAACAGGAAGCCTTCTGCTGATAATAATGCCTTAATTTTTTTTTTTTAATTAAGGATGAACTTTGCTCTTCCAGTCATTTTGTCTGCATGCATTTGCAAACATAGTTTAAGCATGCATACACATAAAAAATACTTAAAATCAGTCTTTGCTCTGAGAGAATCTTGGTAAAGAATGACCACTACAGTCTTCCTGGTGCACAATAGAATTTTAAAGCCAAAGAAGGCAAAATACTAAGTTAGGAAAACTTTTTACAACTAGGAAAACTCAGAAACACTATACCTAAAGGCCCCAATGTGAATAAAATACTACCCAAGTTGAAGTTCATTTCAATTTTTTTTTTTTTTTTTTTTGGAGAACAATATAAAGATTCCATTTTTACTTGAGCAATTCACCAGAAGCTCACTTTTCAGAACACTTCCATTCTGCTCGGGTTTTAACAGAATAGCTATGCATTTAGTTCAAGGTTCAGCAAATGAGTTTTCAGTTAAATTTCTCTCTATTTTTCACCATGTAATGCAGATTGATCATATGGCATCTTCACACTGGAGATGTGAACAGCCTTCTAGTGGCTGATTTAAGTCTGAAGTATTTGACACTTAAAACGCTAATAAAAATCTTTCTAAAGATAATATTTATCAACATAGTCTGAGCCGAAGTGGTCTTCTTAACTATGAATCCCAAAGTTGGCCTACACCAAATTTCAGGAAAGGGAGGAAACAATTTTTAAAGTTTTCTTTTTTTAAAAAAATATATTTTATTGATTTTTTACAGAGGGGAAGGGAGAGAGATAGTGGCGGGGGCCGAGGCAGAGGCAGTTAGAGAGATAGAAAGTCACAAACATCGATGAGAGAGAGACATTGATCAGCCGCCTCCTGCATGTCCCACAGTAGAGATGTGCCCGCAAGCAAAATACATGCTCCCGACCGCCTACCGGAATCGAACCTGGGACCTTTCAGTCCGCAAGCCGACGCTCTATCCACTGAGCCAAACTGGTCTTGGCAGGAGGAAAGAATTTTTACAGAAGATTCAAGGGGCATGATCTTAGGTGCCCTCTCACTCTAGTATCCTCAGGCCCAAGGAGTTGATGCCAGTTGTCTTTCCTGTACATATGGTTATAGAAAGGCTTTGTTACTCAATGGCTTTTATTAATATTTTTTCCCTTAGAGAGATCTGTATCTCTTTTTTCCCAGACCAACCACAATGGCACTTAATTCACTGCAAATCCTGCTCTAGTTGAAATCCAAAAGAAACTCGTTCCCTTGATGGCTGTAAGCATTTCTGGGGTTGTTTTCCCCGCCAGCTGTAGTTCCAGGTTATACAATCAACCTCGGTATGCTTCAGTGAACAATAAACTGTGGTAGCCAGGTCACCGGGGTGGGGACTAGCAACTCCCTGGCTTCCTTAAGCTCTCCCAGCTCAGCTTCTGATATTTGAATGCCACCAAAATAAGAGATTTAACACTAATGACAGTCTCTTTGTCCCTAACTCCACCATGTCTACAGCCTCCTTGCATTTTAATTAGGACCAATAGTACATTCCCATTCCAGGCTGAAATCCAATGCTCCCCGGGCTTTATTCTTAGGTGGCACGGCTTAAAGGCTAAATTCTTTTTGTGTTTGTGTGCTTCATCTGCCCGAAAAACTTGGAGGAGTGAAGGCATGGGAACCGGGGGAAGAGAAGCATCCCAGAAAAACATTATTTCACCTGGCTACTGTGTGTGTGTGTGTGTGTGTGTGTGTGTTCTTTCTTTCCTAACTTCTCTTTGCAAACCAGATGTTAAGCCATGGAACAGCTGGCTAAATAAGGCTCCGCTTTCTGCTTCTGGAAATTCAGACTAGGAACAGCGCTAATTGTTCTCATTGATTCTCTTTTTTGGTCCTCCCACCTATTTCTCTTAGGCCAAGATCATAATCTGCTCATATAAGGATATTCACAGAGAAGCTGCATAGGATGGATCCAAGACAAACATCTTCCCTTTCTCCTGACACAGAGACCTCTGATTTATCGAAGTGCTGGGCATTTAATACAGGCAAATGGGACATGAGGAATGAAATGGAAATTGCAACTATCTTACAGAACAAAGCCTTTTTGTCCTGGTGATACTTAGGTGACTGGGAAAATGGCTGAAGCCAAAACTCTTCCCATGGAGCCCTTTTTTCTGGCGGAACTTCACTACCTGCTCTGCATGGGGACACACCTACACATTCCACCATTCTCCAAGGTTCAACTTCTGCATGTTTAAATACAACAGATCAAATATCTTGCTCACTCAATTCCAATTCATTCATGTGTTATCCATACCAACAAAATGTTTACTTGATATACTGAAGCTTACCCCAATATAGATCCAGAATCTGATGGATGTAAATTCATAAGCTAAGAGAAGCATTTTTAGAATGGGTAAATGAGAAACTGATAATTCGCTTCTATATTGTCAGATTAGACTAAAAAACACCAGTCACTCATTCTATATAAACTGTCCCGCAACTCCCAGTTTTTTCTAGGTGGGCTCTACTGATTTGGGGCAAAACTGAGGAAGAGTTCTGGGGGAGAATTACAAGCAAATGAAGAGAGACATACAACACATGTCTTATTACAACTAGTGCTGGGATTAGGATGAGATGTGTGTGAAGTCATGCAAGTTGTTGAGGGATCTGTTTTTAAAATATTAATATTTTATTCAAGGACTTTTTTTGCATTATCTATACTAATAAAAGGGCAATATGCTAATTAGACCGGGTCGATCAGACATCTTCTGGACATCTGGCTTCCTTTTGGACAAAGCCATGGTGGCAGGGGCCGAGGCAGAGACAGTTAGGGGCGATCATGCCAGCAGGGGGGCAAGCAGTTAGGAGCAATCAGGTCAGCAGGGGAGGGCAGTTGGGGGTAATCAGGCTGGCAGGAGAGAGCAGGCCTAAACCAGCATTCAGATATCCTCTGAGGGGTCCCAGATTGGAGATGGTGCAGGCCAGGCTGAGGGACACCCCCGCCGTGCACTAATTTCATGCACTGGGCCTCTAGTTTTCATTATAAACATTTACAAATAATTTTAACTTTTTACATTTATTTCTTTCATTGAAAAAATTTTAAGCCCAATTATTTTTCTAGGTAACCATTTTTCTTTAAGACAACCATTATACTTTGATATGGAGAAGAAGTATTGTATACATATTTCCCAACCTGTCACAGATAATATTAACGAGATATACTTAAGAATCATGACTTAATAAAATTAAGAATTTGTTCTACTTCATCAAGAATATTAAGTGAGATTGACTTTTTTAAATAAGTACACAGTGCCAGAAGTTTTACTGATCATTAATTTTGTACCATTAATGCAATGCCAATACAGTAAAAAAGGTAAATAACATCTTAGAGTTATTATACAAATCACTCTGACTCCATAGACCCCTTAAAGGGTCTTCGGAATCCCCCTGAATCTATAGGCTACACTTTGAGAACTGCTGCCTTAAAGGATAAGATTTTTGTTTTGTCTTTTAATCCTCACCTGAGGATATGCTTGTTGTTGTTGCTTTATTTTGTGTTTGTTTTTTTTTTTTTTTTTTTCATTTCAGAGAGAGAGATAAAGACAGAAATATCAATTAGTTGCCTCCTGTACTTGCCCTGACCAGGGATTGAACCCACAACCAGTTATGTGCCCTGACTGGGAATCGAACTCACAACATTTTTGATGCATGGAACACACTTCCATCATTTGAGCACCCAGCCAGGACCATAAGCTTTTAACACTCTCCATAACATTATCTGTTAACAGGCTAGGATCCTCAGTCAAATGGGGACAACATAGTTATGGTTATCCCCAGTTAGTTTGCAAAAATAAGTGCAGAATTGAAGCAAATGGACTCATCTGTCATAAAAATAGTTCTGAGCAATATTTAAGGCTAAAAACCAGGTATGAATGAACAAGATGTGGAAGAATCTGAATGCCACGAATATAATCAGTGACCATTTTAGGGCAAATGAGTGGAGAAATACCACCCCATCCCTCTCTCACCTCCCAGCCTCCCAGGAATGAGGGAGCAGAGGAAACTACAGCGGGGCAGGCGGCTCCACGGAATGTACCACTGGACATGCCTAGGCTGTTCTGAGGTCCTGGGGCCTGCCTGCAGCGGAAGCTTTCTTCTGACACTTCCCGGCAAAGCCTTGGGCAACTTCCAAAACCACTGTGTTATCAGCCTCCTCATGTGTAATAAGGATATAACATGAATACCTTCCTCACATGGCTGTGGTAAGGAGCACAAAGCTCTGAGAGCAGTGCCTGGGAGAGTAAGCACTCAGGACACGTTATCTTACTAAAAATAAGAAACATACTGCGTATTGATTCCCTGCCCGGCACTCAGGAACTTTCGCCACATTCATAAGTGCCTCATCAGCCCCTTGTCTCCCCAGTGTCAGGCATTGGTAAAGGTTACTGCCGCCCTCCAGCTAGACCCGGAGGCCTGTCTGGACCTGTCACTTCATCCTTTGCCGCTTTTAGGGCAGAGGCTTTCTCACCACCAGAGAAATCTTAACGCTTAAGTAGGAAAACGCATACATTAATGGGCAAGTCGGTATGTAAAAGTGCAAGTGTTTATTATTATGCTTCATCTTTCCCTCAAATTGTTTTTCCTGGTGTTAAAGGCCTGTCTGAAAAACACAGGAATTGTTTATAAAAAAAATTGAATCCAGCAAAACATTAACTTACCAGCAGAAAAACTTATCAGCCTTGCTTTCTTGCTCTTCTCTGTGGCAGACAAAATAATGCCCCCCCCCCTCCCACAAATGATGCCCACACGGAATACCCAGAACTTGTGAGTAGGACACATTATCAGCAAAAGGAACTTTGAGATCGG
>PVJN01008590.1:19649-33538 GCA_004026805.1 Lasiurus borealis | reverse complement strand
CCTAAAAGGAATGCTGGCCCGACAACACCTGGATTTTAGACAACACCTGGATTTTAGCCCGGTGGCATCCAGATTGGTCTTCTGAGCGACAGAATGTGAAAGAATAACCCTGTGCTGGTTAAGCCACTAGGTTGGTAGTAATCTGTGACCAAGGCTACCCAGTCACGCCTGCAGCCAGGTTACTAGGTGAGGACTAGCAATTCCTCTGGCTTCACCAACCTCTCCAGGGCAGCTTCCAGCCATTGAAATCCCATCGGCACTAAAGACAGTGCCCCTCATGAGGATTTGGATTCAAGAGGTTTGGGACACAAAAATATCCATACTTAATTGGTGATTCTATTAGAGGTGGTGGGTGGTCCCCACTCAGAGACATTCGTTTCTACTCTTAAGGAGTTTACAATTTAGGTGCAGAATAAATGCAATTCAGTCACTAATAGATAAAGAAATATGCATGCCGCCCAGGCAGGTCAACAGCCAGGGACAAGGGTGTAAGGCTGGAAATGGCCCAGAACACAGAAATCCTTCCATATGCTGATGCTGACAAAAACGGTCTGCAGCCGAAACCGGTTTGGCTCAGTGGATAGGAGCGTCGGTCTGTGGACTGAAAAGTCCCAGGTTCGATTCCGGTCAAGGGCATGTACCTTGGTTGTGGGCACATCCCCAGTAGGGGGCGTGCAGGCGGCAGCTGATCGATGTTTCGCTCTCATCGATGTTTCTAACTCTCTATCCCTCTCTGTAAAAAATCAATAAAATATATTAAAAAAAAAAAAAAAAAAAAAAAAAAAAAAAGGTCTGCAGCGCAGCCGGCAAGGCTCAGTGGTTGAGCCATTAACCTATGAACCAGAGGTGACAGTTTGATTCCCGGGCCGGGCACATGCCCAGGCTGCAGGCTTGATCCCCGGTGTGAGGCAAATGGGAGGCAGCCAATCATCATTGATGTTTTCTTTCATTATTAATGTTTCTAAATCTCTCTCACTCACTCTCTAAAATCAATAAAAATATATTTTAAAAACACACACACACACACAAAGGATTTGTAGAATTGAGCCAGATGAGACCTCTGCCTGTTCTCCCCTCTGTGGCCAGTGCTTCAGGCTTGGGCGCAGGTCAAGCAGACCTGGCCGTCTTCTGCACTCTCACGGAGAAGCATCCCCGAGAGGAACACAGCCCTGAGCCGATCCCTCCCTGGCCTCCCGCCGTTCCCACCTGTTTCTTTAGGAGGAGGTGGCGAAGTGCTGGTCCAGGGCGTGTCATCTTCAAATTGAACCCAGTTGCTGATGGCGGAGGCCAGGTCAGGTGGGGGCTGCCCAGGGCTCCCAGGAGGAGAGGCCGCTTCAGAGATGAGGCCCATCTTCTCGGAGGAGTCATCCTGCTCCGAGTGGGAGAGGTCCTGAGAGCCCCCATCCGCCGCGTGGTTCTCCCCGGAGGAGCTCTCGGACTGGTCTGAGGATGACGACCGTCCCGGGAGGTGCTCTTCGCTGGCCCCTGAAACAGACACCAGAGAACCCATCACTTCACGTGCGGAGGGTGGAAAAACAAAGGATGGGCACGGGGTGATCACGGGACTCACCATTACAATAGGCGAGGGTAAAGAAACAGGCATGCCCATCTGCCTCTATGCCAGAAGAGTGTTTTCCTAGCAATGTCTTTAAAACTCTAACCTCACCATGACCAGCCTGAGTTTGGGGTAGTCTTGTTCACTGTTCTGACCTCAGCATCTGCACCAATTCTTGAGGGTCACAAATAAAAATGTCCACAGAGGCCAAGCAAGAAATATAACTGAGTTAAAGTGAGAAAAGCAAAAGGCAATAGGGACTGGTAGAGAGTGTGGCTAAACTGGAGAGCTTCTGCCTGGACTAAAGACATTTCAATTTAAACCTCAAACTCCTTGCAGTCCTAATTACACACCTGCGGGTTACCAGGTGCAAACCTTACGCCAATGATAGCTAACCGTGGCAGAGGCTCTGCCCCTCCATTTGTTTCACTTTATTGGTCCTGAAACATTTAATAGCCGTCAAATAATTGTTTTTTTAAAGAAGTATACTCTGGTTGTGGTGGTGGTTACACAAATCTATACATGGAAAATTCATCAACTATACATAAAAAGTGGCCCGATTTACTGTGTAAAAACTTTTTTTAAAATATTTTATTGATTTTAGAGAGGAAGGAAGAGGGAGAGATAGAAACATCCATGATGAGAATCATTGACTGGCTGCCTCCTGCATTGCCTACCCTCTGCCACCCACACTAGGGATTGAATCCACAACCAGGGCACATGCCCCTGATCAGGAATTAAAATGTGACCTCCTGGTTCAAAGGTCGATGGTTAACCACTAAGCAACACCGATCAGGCACTATATAAAAACTTTTTAAAAACTCAAACTAGCCAAAACCGGTTTGGCTCAGTGGATAGAGCGTCGGCCTGTGGACTGAAGGGTCCAGGGTTCAATTCTGGTCAAGGGCATGTATCCTGGTTTCGGGCACGTCCCCAGTAAGGGTCGTCCAGGAAGCGGCTGATCGATGTCTCTCTCTCATCGATGTTTCTAACTCTATCCCTTTCCCTTCCTCTCTGTAAAAAATCAATAAAAATATATTAAAAAAAAAAAGAATGGCAAGAATACTGAAGTTTAAAAAACAGACAAACTCAAACTAGCAAACAAACTAATAAAGCCTTTAGATTAGCATGGTGAAATAAATAAATGAGCCACATATGTAATTTTAAATGTTCTAGTTAGTGGCCACATTAAAAAAAAAAAGTAAAAAGAAACTGGCAAAACTACTTTAATAATATATATTTCAACCCAGTATGTTGAAAATTTATAATTCCAACATGTAATTGATATAAAATTTGTTAATGAAAAATGTAACTTCTACTAGGTCTTGGAAATCCAGTGTGGGAATTTCCCACTTTTAGCACCATTCAGTGCAGACTAGCCACACTTCCAGGACTCATAACCGAAGCACACCTCAGAACTCACACTTGCCAGGTGCTGTGAATGAAGAGGGCTGGTTTCCGTTTAGCAGAGGCAGGTTTAGCAGAGGCAGCTACAGTAGATCAGAACCAGCTGACATGGCTCTGCAACTCTCTCCTATACCCTACCTTGAACTTCGTGTCTTGGCACCAGTTTCCTAGAAGTCAGGTTGGCCAAATTCATCACGATCCTGGATGACAATTACAGAGCTTTTCCATGAGCCAGGCACATACATGAGTTCATTTACTCTTCACAACCACCGTGAGGTACGTACCTCGGCTATCCGTGCTGCACAGATAGACTGCCACACAGAGACGCTGGGTAAAAAAATCTATCCAAAGGCACACCCCTCATCTGTGAGGGAGCCAGGATTTGAGCCCAAACAATCTGCCTCTACAGGCTGTTACTTTCAACAACTACACTTTAAAAATTTGAGAAAATCCAAGTTGCTGCTGGGAGTTAACAACCCAAAGAGCTGAGTGTCAAGTACATTGTAAATATAAAGTTTATGCTACTTGGAAGACAGCAGCCAGTACTTGCGCTGTTTCCAGGTTCTAGTCTGGGAACCCAAGGTTCCTAAGATGCTTCCTCAGGTTTCTAAGCGGAAGCACCTGCATCTCGGGAAAGTGACAGGCTGGCTCTTTTTGCTATATAAACACTCCACCCAAAGAATAATCACGCGGAAGCCATAGCAAGCAGGTGTGCTTCTTTGCCAGTCCTTTCCCTCGGGAAATGAAAGCACCGCTTACCCTCAGAAGGGACGGGAAAGAGTGGATCCTCATTGAAGGACACCCACTCGGACTGCTGGGTAGCGATCACATGGTCCAAGGTCGTCATGCTAGGAAGGTGCTGGTCATCTTCACACTGCTGGCCTCGGGCAGACCCCAGAGTCGTGTCTGGGGTGGGGGTAAGGGTATGGTAGCGGGGTGGGCTTGGGCCTAGGAATCTGCTACGGTGATCTTGCAGGTGGCAGCACTCAGAAGGTAGACAGATTGCCTTTGATTAATCTGCCGAGAAGAAATCTGTTTTAAAAAAAAATTAAAAAGGATACCATCACATTATACCCAATCTACTCATCTACTCAGGTGTAGGGTGTGTGTGTGTGTGTGTGTGTGTGTGTGTGTGTTTATTTGTTTGTTTGTTTATTTATTTATTTATTTCAGAGAGACATAGAACAATCAATGATGAGAATCATCCATCGGCTGCCTCCTGCATCCCCCCCATTAGGAACTGAGCTTGCAACCCGGGCATGTACCTTGACCAGGAATTGAACCATGACCTCCTGGTTCATAGGCTGATGCTTAACTACTGAGCAACACCAGCCAAGTAGGTCTAGGGCAGCAGTTCTCAACCTGTGGGTTGCGACCCCTTTGGGGGTCAAATGACCCTTTCACAGGGGTTGCCTAAAACCATCGGAAAATGCAGATATTTACATCACGATGCATAAGAGTAGCAAAATTTCATGGTTAGGAGTCACCACCACATGAGGAACTGTATGCTAGGGTCGTGGCCTTAGGAAGGTTGAGAACCACTGGTCTAGGGCTTTCAACACCACCCACGAGGAGGTCTGGGTGGTGCCACCAGCATTACTTTTCTGTGCCCCGGTCTTGCTCGCACTTCTCCCACTCCTTTAGCATCAAGATCTCTGCATGTGCCTCCGTATCAGACTTATAAATAATCACACAAGTTTAAGCAATTAGATCCTCCTGTTCCCCCAATTATTTTAAACTGGAAATATTTTAACTGTAATATAACGGCATCATTGTAAAACAAATATTAAATTTCCCAAAGTACTTTCACGTTCTTTTACCAAATGGTGAGGTAAAAGCATGCCCTTTCCTATTAAATGAGTGCAGTTTCTTGCCATAGGCAGGTAGCTCTTGGCGAGCCTGAATTAAATCGTTGGCAGAAACCCAACCATCTCCAGATGGTATATCCAAGCACGGTTTACCAATTTAAAAAAATAGAAACGGAGTCATTTTGTTCATTTGGAATAAGGGGGTAGGGCATATATGCTTTAGGATAAAAATGTGTGTTAAACACATTCTGATTCTAGGCCGATGTGAATTAGCACATAAAACCCTAGCCTTTACTTTTACTGCAATTACATTCTAAGTATATAAAAGGATACTTTACAGACTTATAATTTTGTTTGTAGTATTACTGCCCTTTTACAACTTTATCCTTGCGCTTACTCTTATGATGACTTAATAAAATCTGAATTAATGCAAAATTAATGATTTTCTGAGAGCTACTATTGACCTTGTACAATATTAGTTCTTATTACTCATTACAGTATTCATTTTATTCTAGAAGAGATGAACTCATAGCCTTCTAAGTGGTGCACGATAAAAAGAAAATTTTATTATAGGTTATTTCCTGCAGTAAGTAATCTATGCTGTGGAAAATCAGCATGAAAACATTAACAGCTTTGGGTTTTGTGGGGGTTTTTTTGTAATTAAAGCAATTACTTTTGTTGTATGATGCTTCCTAAAAACAACTAATGTTTGTATAGAGTTTATAATTTTAAGAAACATATTTTCACACCATAATTCATTTGATTCAGTAATCATTTATTTTATTTATTTATTTTTAAATATTTCTCTTTTTTATTTTTTTATTGTCTTACATGTATACATATCTTCCCATTGCCCCCCTTTCCCAGGCATACCCCAACCCTTCAGTGTCTTGTGTTCATTGGTTTGATTCAATAGTCACTTTAGTAGGGTAAGACAGGTATTAATATCATTATTTTACAGATGAAGAAATCTGGGTTGAATAAGTGATTTATCCAACAGTATTTTTATTTCCAGATCCTTGTTTTGTTTCTCCAGGCTTTTAAGTGAAAGAATTCTCATATCCCAAGACACTGACTGACAAATTAACTCTCTCTCTCTCTTTCTCTCTTTCTCTCTCTCTCTCTCTCTCTCTCTCTCACACACACACACACACACACACACATACACACACACATAAATGTCACCCAAAGAGTGATCAAGCAGAGGCCATAATAAGCAGGTGTGTTAGATACGCCCCTCGAACCCAGGTCTTTCAATGCCAAAACACTCTAATCTGGGTCACAGCCACAAAAAAAGTACTAGAGAATATATAAAAAAAAACTACCATCCAACTGAAACAATTTACAAACATCGATTACGATGGAACCATGATGAAATGATCTGTGAAACTCCCCATATGGAAACCCGCTAGGGCATCCAAGCTGTACAGAAAATGCAAGACCCAGCAATCTCTCTCCCAAATCCCTCTCCTCAGATCCTTACCAGCCACGGGCCAGACATGTGCACACCGACTGGAGAACGCGGTGCTCCAAACCAGGTACCCCAGAGAGCCACACAGAGCCCAGCCCCCAAGAGCTGAGTGCACAGACTTCTCCCATGAAGCCTTTCTCTGGCCCCGTCGAATGCTCGAGTAACTCAGTGTGGTAATGGCTGCAGGCCAAGTTAAAACAGTAAAACTGAAGAGTCAGACGCCTCCTCTCCCCACAGCAGCAACATGTAAACCAGGTCCAAGAACAACAAAGGAGCCACAACACATGTCCACATGCTGACACATGCAATGTTACAGCTCGGTGGGGAAAACATCCTGTAGATCTCGTGATAATGAATTCACTGAAATTCATAGTATGACTTTGGGTGGGGAAGGGTTGTGGGAAAGAAAAGAAGGAAAAGGGTGAAGGTTATGAGGGCAATACTTGGAAATTTTAGAGCTCAAAGGATTTAAAGACCAATAGTCCAGTTTTAAGTTTTACAGATGAGAAAACTGAGGCCCAGGGAAATTAGGTATAAGCAATGGAGATTGAAAGCATGGGCCCGGGAGATAAGACTGTCCAGACTTCAGTCCTCAGGTAACCCTGGAACAGCAAGAATAACAAAACTCAAGAGCCCCAAGATCTATCTACCCCATACTCGCGAATCTCAGATTCAGGCATGGACTGGTTCCATAATGAGAAGTCCCATATCTGGCAGAACAAATCTATTCCAGAGAACCCCTCATCATAACCCCGTGAAATAAATTCCAGGTATTTGCCAAGATACAACCACATCATCCAATAAGCCGTCAGACGCCATACCTTGAGTGCTGTGCTAGCAGCTGGCGACCACAGAGGAACCCAATAATTGCGAGGCTAAGTTCACAGTGGGATTGGTTTCTCTGTGAAACCTCACCCCATTTTTAGAACGTGAATCACAAAGTGAGGCTTAGGATCATCACCACAAACGAGCAGTGACTCCGTACCAGCAGCAGCACTGACCACTGATCGAGAGACATTACAGATTTCACTGAGGGCTCCAGGTTGTCATTTCAGAGAGAAGCTCATTTCTCAGCATCCCTTACACACGAAAATTTGGGGGTGGAGAATGCAGTTGGGTGATAGGATTGGGAGTCACAGAAATAGATTTGTCATAGACATTCATGGGTCCTGTGTGTTCCAGAAATGCACCTGGCACTCTTTGAGATAGTGGCCCGCAAGCAGTCTGTAAGCTCTCTGGGGGTATGAAGCTACACAGAAAAGCAAACACCAGAAATCCAGGAAGAACTGCCCATAGGAGGATACACCAAAAATGCAGTTTAGCTACAGAGAGATCTGCCAGGGCTGGGCCAGTTTCTTGGATTGGAAGGACATCCCTGGTTCTGGACTTTTGTGAGGAAGAGTTAAGGACATCCTTGGGACAGAGAATCAGCATAAGTGACGATTAAGATTCAGACTTTTGTGGGATTTGTTTCTTGGCCAATGTTAAAGATCAGCCTGATGAGAGCTGAGATGTCTAGCGAGGAAATGTGGGGGCCAAGGATAGGTGGCCTTAATGACTGAGAAGAAGAATTCAGTAGGGATGGGGAGCTGCTTAAAGTTCAAGAGTGACTCAGGTAGGGGAGATTAACTTTCCTCAGACTCTTGGTGATGAAAGCTATTGGCCACAACGGGACCTCAGTGTGTCCCGAAGGACAGGAGGCAGCATCAGCAGGAGCATATCTTGGGTACTCAGTGCTGGGCCCATTCAGGGCCCGAAGGTTCAAGGACGAGCAGGACAGCATCACAGGCCTCAAGTAGTTTACAGAGATTGCAGGGAGGTGTGACAGCAACATAAAATAATCACACAGTATTGATAGGTTATCCATCAAAACATGAGCAGCAGCGAATAAGAGCTTTAAAAGTCTACTGAGGCCCTGGCTGGTGCAACTCAGTTGGCTGGGCATCATACCACACAAGGAAAGGTTGCCAGTTCGATTCCCAGTCAGGGCACATGCCCAGGCTGCAGACTCAATCCCTGGTAGGAGGCATGCAGGAGACAACCTTCAATGTCTCACTCTCACATTGATGTTTCTCTCCCCCTTTCTCTATCTCTTTTCCTGTTTGTCTGTCTTCAAGATCATTTATTCTTCCTTCTATCATCTTCATTCTCCTGTTAAGCTCATCTTCTCAGTTATTCAATTTTTCCATTCTAGAATTTCTTTTGGTTCCTTTATAGTTTCTATTTCTCTGTTAAAATGGCCTTTATATTCACTCATTATGACAATATCTTCCTTTAGTCTTTTAATATATTGATAATAGCTGCTTTAAATGCTTTGTCTGCCAAATCCAACCTCTGAGCCATTTGGGAATTAGTTTCTGTTGACTTTTTTTCTTTTAATATTAGTAATATTTTACTATTTCTTTATATACCTAATCATAGCTAATGATACCCTGAAGACTTTCTGCATTTGATCTTTCTCTGAAGAAACCTGTTTTTTACCAGTAGTCAATCTGCTTGCTCACCCTGATCTCTTGTAGGCTTGGTCTTCTACTTACTACTTTGTTGGATGGATTTGTGAAAACACCATTTTCAATCCTACGACAACACTTTTGGCAAATTTCATATGTTTTCAATCTGTACCGTACATGTGCACTCCACCCAGCCAAGGATTCCCTGGACACACCCAGACTCACTTCTGTTCCCCCTTCTCCATGCAACTCTCTCCTTTCTAGTGCCCTGCTCTGCAGATTCCAGATACTTCAATCGCCCCATGCTCTGATCTTTGTTTCTTTATTTCAGCAGGACTGCTGTGACAGAGTAGACTCCAACATACTACCTACAACCAGAAAACTCTTCCTTGGAAGAGGGCCAAGACTGTGACCATCAGACTCACCTCATGAGTTTTCCTTCTCTCGGGATCAAAATATTGTGTTTTCTGTTGACCAGTACCTGGAAAGTGTTATCTCATACATTTATTTGCTCCAGGTTTGTGATTGTTTACTGCGGAAGGACTGGTTTGTTGCCAGTTACAGCCAGAATCAGAAGCCCTTCCCTGAAACATTCCTTTCTGACTTATGTTCATTTTTTTTAAAAGGTCAGTTTAGATCATCCAAATTAGGGTGATTTTATACTGATATCCTGGAAATGTAAATCAGGAGTTGTATAGAAATTCCATAAATAATATCATCTTAGAAGAAAAGGAGGGTTTTATGCAGCTAGATGGATTAATTCCATCCCTTCAGAACTGGGACAGAGTTTTATTTTATATTATGCTCTATAATACCACATAATTCTTGTTTGGTTAGTGATCCAAAAGGGGTTATTTAAATCTGAGAATTTGGTCATCTTTGCCTTATATCTCTTTGCCACATGTACTCAACTAGACAGTTCCTTTGAAAATTTCTGCATCCACTTATTGAGTTGTGAGACAAATACTGTCCAGCTGTCTGTTTGGGGTTTATGCAGAAACATCTTAAACTAGATCTAAAATTAGATCTCAATGCCAATCCCAAACCCCAAAGCAAGGCCTTAGCTCTTTTCTGATGAAGAACAAGCATCTAAATGTCAAAGGAAAACTGAGAAGAAAAAAAGAATGGGAAAAATGAGAATGCGTGGGTTCTACATATTTCTTTAGAGCTTTCTCCAAAACAAGACATTCAAGAAACTTACTGAGCATCTACTATGTATGTCCTCAGATCGTGCATGTTAAAAGAACACAAAATATCAAGCATGGTTTTATATTCTGAGATCTCTGTCACAGTGGGCTAGAGAAATCATAAAAGTTTAATCAATAAGTCAAAGTTACCACTACTTGCTTCATAACTTCCCAGAATAAACAGAAGCCAGGAAGGCGCCGACTACCCTATGGCAAAGGCCTTAATCAGATAAAGGTTTTGGAATACTGCTCCTCTTCCTTCTTTTATTTTTTTTGTTTCTTCCTTCTTCCCTCCCTCCTCCCCCGCTCTTCCTTTTTCTTCCAAATTTTTTTCTCTTATGAACATCAGAGTTCATTTCAATAGAACCTGAACACAGTTCACTGGAGAACAGATACACTCTCAATGAGCTCACACTCAGGAACACGCGCGCGTGCACACACACACACACACACACACTTTAATTAACAGATGCTTTGATATTCCTGAAAGGGAAATATTGAGTGACCTGACTGTTTACTTTCCCTACATTTTTATATTTTTTTGTTTAAATATTCCTTTCTTTAAAAACAGACTGAACACTCTTCTTCATCCGAAATTGGTGAGTAAAAAAATAAATAAATAAAATAAAAAATAAATTAAAAAAAAAGAAATTGGTGAGTAGAATGAACATTCAAGCCTGAAGCCAAACATATATGAGAAAGAACTTCAAAAGGAATATATGTCATATTTTAACTATAATCAATATCTACCCATGATTCTCTATAAAGTAACTCTCTCCTATTTCTCTCTTTCAATCACACATATCATCATCCCCTATCCCTAGATGTCTGTTCTTGTTCTCTCTAAAGTCACATTATTTGTGTGTATACATGTACACACATATGTAAACGCATATACATATAAATACACACACATATAAATGTACACTTTCATACACACACACATACACACACACACACATATATATCCCAAGGTTATAATTACAAATATTCTATTGTGTGAATATTTGTAAAATTCCTGGTGGCTGTGTTATCCATCAGCTCCAAGGCCCCACATTCGGAGTCCAGGATCTAAGCCACACTTGGCTTGAAAAACTGGCTCTCTGATCTTTGGCGCATTCCTGAGGCAATGACCCAGAAGGATAGCCCCAGGTACCTGAACGGTGTGTCACGTTCATGAATGACCGCGGTAGGAGGTCAAGCTTTAAAATCTGCAGAGCACAACACTTTCCAGGACCTTGAACTCTTAGAAGTCACTGGCTTATTCCATCTTGATAAACTCATCTTGGCTGACTTCTCTGGTTCCATATCTGGAACAGGGATGCTAACACTGTGCTTGTATAAAGGTAGAGAGCTGGTGTGGATCATTTCTTTCCATCTACATTTTAGAGTCATGAGTGTATCACTTTGAATGTTCCATCATGAGACTGTCAGTTTCCTAGGAGACTACAGGAGGCGTGGGAATCCCAATGATGGCCATATTTCCAGGGCATAACCCTAAGACTTTCCAAGAAGCTTAACAAAATATTAATATTATATTTCATTCAAGTGAAGATGCCATAGATTGTAAAATGTATCTACTTTCAGAGATTATAAAGTATTTTAAAATATGTATATACATACATATAATTCTTAGAATTAATCAAATACATTCTTATTTTTATTCCAAATACTTAACAAAATTATAATTGGCATATATTTCCACAGTTTGCAAATAGAAATAGGTCATGAATTATTTCTCTTTTTTAAATTTTTTTTATTGATTTCAGAGAAGAAAAGAGAGAGAGAGAGACAAAAACATCAATGATGAGAGAGAATTATTGATGGACTGCCTCCTGCATGCCCCCTATTAGCTGAGAATGATAACCAATAGCCAGCAAGAAAAAGGGAACTACAATCCTACAACCGCAGTTTTCTACATACAGGTGAATGCAACTCTAATAAAATAGGAGAGAGAAATTGTGGTCAGCAGAATTCTACAATGACCCTGGGCATGTGCCATTAATTGGAATAGAACCCGGGACCCTTCAGTCCACAGGCCAACGCGATATTCACTGGGCCAAACCAGCTAGGGCGTTATAGATTATTTCAATTCATTTTTATAATAGCCCTGAGGTAAGTAAAGCAGACATTTCTCTCGCTTGATATATAAGGGAACTGGCTCAGAGAGATTGCTTGCTTGACCAGTCTAAGGTCACAGCTAACTATGATAGATTTGGGATAGGATCACAGGGCTATTATGCCACATTCTGCCTTCCAGAAAACAGGTATAACAAATGTTTTAGCTGTGTCACCAGCATTCATTTCCTACCATCATCTGGCACCAGAAGAGGTATCATTATTGGTTGAGTCAGTCACTGTCATTCCTATTCCTGCTTTCCCAGCTTCCCTTGTACCTCAGGATTGGCACTTGGCCAGGTTTGGGGCCATGAGACATAAATAAAGTATGATGAGAAATAAAATTCAGGGAAATATTTGTTGTCTTTGTTTTGTTCACAGGTATTGCTCATGCATCCCTAATCCTTTTCACTTTCTCTTCTTTCCTATCTTGAATATGGTCATGATGGCTGGAGCTACATTAATCATACTACAGCCATGAGGAAAGGCTAAGAGAATCAGATGTCACTGAGCCACAGAACCAGTATCAATAATCATGCATCTCTATATTTATTATGTGTGAACAATTTTTGTTTAAGGTATTAAAATCAAGTTTTCTACATGCAGGGGAATGCAACTCTAATAAAATAGGAGAGAGAAATTGTGGTAAGCAGAATTCTACAATGACCCCCATGATCTTTATACCCTGGTGCAACTGCTGTGATTATATCAATTGACATTAAGGTAAGATGACTATCCAGGTGAGCCTAACCTGATCAATGAACCATTGAAAAGCAAAGTTCTCTTTAGCTGGTAGCAGAAGAGAAAAATCAGAGAAATTCAAAGTGTGAGAGGAAGACTCTCCACTACTGGGATGAAGGATGCGAAAATAGAGGGTAAGGGTAACCTCTAGGAGCTGAGAATGGTAACCAATAGCCAGCAAGAAAAAAGGAACTACAATCCTACAACCACAAGGAACTGAATTCTGCCAACAACAGGCATAAGCTTGGAGGAGATCCTGAGTTCTGGGTGAGAACATAGTGGCCAATTTCAGCTTTGTGATACTCCAGGCCTAACACACCACCACGCTTTGTGCCCGGATAGTATTTTAAAATGGGAGAATTTATAACTGAATACCTGGAGGCCTAGGCAAAGCCTTCTTTAAATAATTTTTCCTTTACAGATAAGGGAGTGAACTTCAACTAAATCAACTATTACCCATAGTACAGAGTAAATAAAAATATAATGAAAATAGTAAAAAATACGCAATTATATATGTAGCATTTAGAACGTATTTTGTATAGAATTCTCTCTCTGGAAAGCTTAATTTCTTTTTCTACATCGGTTATTACTTAGGCAACTGCAAAATTAGCTGGCCTTTCCAGAGACCTGGGGCAAGGCTAGAATGGTGATCAATTTTTGTGCAAAATGTTGGAGAATAATTCTGGGTATCTTTCCTTTGAGCATTAAGAGGCCAACAAAGAGTCAACCAGTCTTCTGGAGATGAATGGTGGTGATGGTTGCCCAACAATGTGAATGCACTGAACTGTGCACTTAAAAGTGGTTAAAATGGTAAGTTTTATATTATACTAGAGGCCCAGTGCACAAAATTCATTCATGGGGGTATGTGTCCCTCAGCCCAGCCTGCACCCTCTCCAATCTGGGATCCCTGGAGGGATGTCCTACCGGGATCCGGCCTAAACAGGCAGTCGGACATACCTCTCCTAATCCAGGACTGCTGGCTCCCAACTGCTCACGTGCCTGCCTTCCTGATTGCCTCTAACCGCTTCTGCCTGTCAATCTGATCACCCCCTAACAACTCCCCTACCAGCCTGATTGATGCCTAACTGCTCCCTTACCAGCCTGATTGCCCCTAACTGCCCTCCCCTGCAGGCCTGGTCCTCCCCACCCCCC
>PVJN01008590.1:0-19549 GCA_004026805.1 Lasiurus borealis | reverse complement strand
TTTATTAGATAAGATAAAGGCTTGATGCATGGGTGGGGGCCAGCTGGTTTGCCCTGAAGGTGTCCTGGATCAGGGTGGGGGTTCTATTGGGGCATGAGGTGGCCTGGGCAAGAGGCCTGTGGTGGCTTGCAGACCTGCCACACACCCTGGCGACCCAAGTGGAGGCCCTGATATCTGGGATTTATGTATCTTCTATAATTGAAACTTTGTAGCCTTAAGTGGAGGCCAAGGCAGGCCAGGGCAGGCAGAAAGCTTGGCTTCCTCCATTGTCAGGGAAACCCAAGCCTCCTGCTTTGCTCTGTGGCCGCAGCCATCATGGTTGGGTTAATTTGCATAGTCACTGCTGATTGGCTGGTGGGTGTGGCTTGTGGGTGTAGTAGAGGTATGGTCAATTTGCATATTACTCTTTTATTAGGTAGGGTGTATTAACAAATTATTCTCTTAAAAAAACTATGCAAGCTGAAGTTATATAAAGCAATCTTCATAATCAAAGGGGAAAATATGACTATTCTGTGATCTTTAAAACTTGTTACCAAAACATTAAAAATTCTTACTATTGATATTCGGGCTTGAGAAATAAATAAATTTTAAAAATCATACAATGATTTCTGTAGACTTCTATCGTTGGAAATGCCTCACAGAATAAATATGTTGCTTCCTTTATTCACAGAACTATGTATTAGATCTGTTGAAAGGAATTACAAGACAGATGCTAAAACTGCAACAGCCTTAATCTTTTTAATTTTTTTAATCTAAAATAAAAATAAAAAATAATAAAAAATCATACAATGAATATTACTTATTACATTGTAATTTTATATATTAGAAACATTAAAAATTAAAATAGTGTTTTTCCTTCAGAATAAAAGATGATAGTTTCTGGAATCAAGATGGGGCAATAGAGACGGAGAAGAGGAGGTAGCTAAAGTATATTTTGGTGGTACAATCTATAGGATCTACTGACGGATGATACCATATGGAGGGAAGGCAAAGGTGGAACAGTGAGACTAAGTAGACAATACTGCCATTGACTGGGGTGGAGGAAACGAGTCAGAATTTAGGGGTAAAATAAGCATTTCTTTTTAACTTTTCTTTTTTCTTTCCTTCTTTTCAGTATTTCTTTTTAAATATGATGCTTTTAAATAAGGATGCTTCTGAGACATCCAAGTGCGATGTCAACTAAGCATCTGAACATGCGTGTCTGGCGCTCAAGGCTGGACATGTAAATTGGGAAGTCATCATTCTACAGAATGAATCTGGTCATCTAAGTAGCAAAAGAGGGAATGGCCGATGCTCTCACACAGGTGCCTGGTCCATGTGGAGGCAGCACTCACTATGAGACTCCATTCAGGTCCTAGGACCCTATGACTTCAAATGAACCACAAAGACAAGAGACGCCTGGTTAGGGAGTGCTGCCACGTTCTGCCCTTCAATCCAAGGCAGAGGTCCTGAACCAACAAGGCCAAATTCAAAGGAGCATCTTTGAATTCTAGACTTGGAAAAAAATTTTTGAATATGCTGCTAAGGAACTCCGTATAGACAAGAGCAAATATCCTAGGTGATAACTGTCCGCAGGAGAGGAGGGGAATTTCCTGAACCTACAGGCAATTTTACAATTCTGAGTAATTATTAAATGAGATAATGTGGGGGAGAGTGCTCTGTGGACTGCAGAGCATTATTTGAAAAACAAAGTCTGCACCATGCTGTCAACCAAGCAGCAGAATGTGGAAAGGGATGGGACCCTCAGAACAGTTGGGTGCTTTGGAGATGCCCCTGGGGCCTAAGAATCACTATCTCTGATTGGTCAGGAAGGTAAAGGCGTTGTGGGGGAAGCAGCTGGAGTAGCTCTTGCTTATTAATGATGATGTCCACAGGCCTCCCTCCCTCCCCATCCTGGGCTCCCAGCACTATGCCCATGGAGGCACACTTTGTCATTCCATAATGAGGCACATCATCTCCTTTGCTTCTCCCGTCAACCTTCTGAGGTAGGTGCCATTAGACGTACCACCATTTTAAAGACAACAAAAGCTGAGGCCAGAGAGGTTAAGTTACTTGATCCAAGTCAGAGAACTAGTAAGTGGTAGTGCTGACTTCGGAGACTGTCCTCAAACAATTCATTGACTCAGTCATTCAATCAACTAACAGAAAAGGGAAGGAACTTTGATCTCCACCACCTCCAAGAGGCCCTGAACTCAAAGGACAACACAGGTCACTATAGAGCAGTGGTTCTCAACCTTCCTAATGCCACGACCCTTTAAGACAGTTCCTCATGTTGTGGTGACCCCCAACCATAAAATTACTTTTGTTGCTACTTCATAACTGTAATTTTGCAACTGTTATGAATCGTATCTGTGTTTTCTGATAGGCTTAGGCGACCCCTGTGAAAGGGTTGTTCGACCCCCAAAGGGGTCGCGACCCACAGGTTGAGAACCATTGCTATAGAGGAAGAACCAAAGGTCACAGGGGCCAGGTAGAGGAGCCCAGGGAGACTTCCTGGAAGAGGCTATAGATAGCCTGAGTCTTAGGAAAATGAACAGCACACTGATTCAGAGCACCAATTGTTACCTGTAACTACGGAAATGTCTCCTAAACCCATAAAAAGCAGGAAAATAGCAAATATTCAGGGGAAAACTTGATTGGGAAAGAAGATGAAAGAAAACACCTATCACCACTGTTACCTGTAATTACAGAAATGTCTCCTAAACCCTCCAAACATGAGTTTCACCAGATAGTTTCAGAGATTCCTGTGAGGATGAGAACAATGCTGCAAGGAAGACTTTCAGCCCAGTGAAGAGTAAGCGCTCTGTTAATGTTATCTACCATCATTACCTCTACTAAAAAAAGAATGAGTAGGAGTTAGCCTGGTAAAAGAGACAAGGCAAGAGCTTGCTGATTTCATTCCTGGGGGTCACACCATTCAGGAGGTGAAAGTCGAAGAAAGCGGGAGATCTCAGGAGTTTGGAGGTAAAAAGGAAGTAGTAGTGAGAGCTTCCGTCTGAGGCATTAAAAGGCCCTGGTCAGCAGGATACCAGGTATTAGTTGGCTTGGAAAAGCCTTGAGAGAGAAGGTCCTGGAGGCAGGGACACCATATTGGACAGCTTTGGGAGCCCATGTGTATGGTCACCAATGTGAGCAGCGTCTGTGCGGCTGGGTGCTCTGAGAGTCCCTGGACAGCGGACATCACTGCTACAGGCACCAGCCACGGCGTCCCGCTGCTGATGTATCCAAGTCGTCTGGGCTGTTGGAGTAAATGGCAGCAGCAGTGTGACCAGCACTGTGGGACCATATAGAAACCACACAGAAACCACATCTAGAGGAGTCCAGTGGCGACAAGAGAGCCTGCGACCCTCCAATTTTGTCACTACACCTGCAGGAACGTGACAACTCACTTTAGAGGCTCCTGCCAATGCTCCCCATATCAAGAATAGCAAGGAGCCGAAACCAGTTTGGCTCAGTGGATAGAGTGTCTGCCTGCGGACTGGAAGGTCCCAGGTTCAATTCCGGTCAAGGGCATGTACATCGGTTGTGGGCGCATCCCCAGTAGGGGGCGTGCAGGAGGTGGCTGATCAATGTCTCTCATCGATGTTTCTAACTTTCTGTCTCTCTCCCTTCCTCTCTGTGAAAAATCAATAAAACATATTTTTTTAAAAAAAAGAATAACAAGGAAATGAACAGAGCTCTTGGCCACAGATCTCAAGCTTGAGGGGAGGAGGAGGGCTCTAATATAAAGGTAGCGCAACGTCGGTTTGTCTGGAAAACACAGAGCTTTATTCTCCCAGGCAGATGAGGAAGAGAAAAACAAGTTCCCCATCCTTCCTTCTTTCAGAGAAATAGAACTTTCCTCCCGGGTGGAACTGCCAACTCCCCTGAACTCTTTCCCTGCCACGCCAGTCTTCAGCTCCTCTCTCCCTGTGCCCCACACATTCTGGAGGCGCCACTCACACTGATGGAATGGGGGGGGTGACCCTTATCTGGATGCTGCTCTTTGAGCTGTGCAATCCAGCAGCCCCGCAACAACACACGCCCTCCCACCCCACACTTAAGAAAAAAGCAGGAAAATGGCAAATATTCACGGAAAAACTTGACTGGGAAAGAAGATGAAAGAAAACACCTATCACCATAAGAATCCTTGAACTTGTTTTTCATTCAACAGAATAAAAGAAACAACAGGGATAGGAAACAGCAATTAAGCCGGGTGATTAGGAGCAGGAGAGCTACATAGAGGGCAGCGATGGTCCCAATAAGCATCCTAAGGACACTAGAAAGGACTTAATTGGAGTCGGGATAAAAGGTGAGTTTTAATTTGGGAAATGCTGAGATTCAAGCATTGGGGGAAATAGGGTGGAGGTAGACTATGTAGAGTTGGGATTTAATTGGAGGTAAAAAGGGGGGGTGGCGGCAGATACAAAGCCAGGAGAATGAATAGGTTACCAACAGAGGAAGTGACAAGATAGACCAGTGGTCGGCAAACTGTGGCTTGCGAGCCACATGCAACTCTTTGGCCCCTTGAGCGTGGCTCTTCCACAAAATACCACATGCGGGCGTGCCCATACAGTGCAACTGAAATTTCGTGGCCCATGCTCAGAAGTCTGTTTTCAGCTCTCAAAAGAAATTTCAATCGTTGTACTGTTGATATTTGGCTCTGTTGACTAGAGTTTGCTGAGCACTAAGACAGACTAAAGAAGACGGCTGACTCTTAGAGCATGCCTACATATGGGAAAGGCAGGAGATGAGAAGGAAAAATAGGGAGTGAGAGAGCCAGAGAGAGAAACAGAAAAACCAGAGGCCTCCAGGGCCATGAAAGCAAGAGAGAATTTTCAAGGTGGGTTTCTCTAGTGTTAAATGCTGTAACAAGGCATTATGGGGGCCTGGATGGTCAGTGCTGATGCTTAAGAATGTTAACTGAAGTGTTAGCTCCTTGAGGGATGTCCATGCCCTCCTCAAGGTCAGGGCCAGCTACGCAGGAGGAAAGCAACAAGAATTCGTGGAATAGAGGAGAGCAGCTATTAGTACAGCTTTTAAAAGAAGGCAAAAAATGACCAGCGTGCATAGAGTTAATCCTCATTACAAGTTTCCATGGAGGAAGGACTTTTCTATTCACCAGGCATAAGCTGAAACTCTCTGAGAGGAGGGGCAAGAGGCTATTTCCCGGGACCTTCCGTCATAAATTCTCCGAATGGCCACAGCAGAGTTGCGAAACCTTTTGCTTTTGTTGGTTTGGAATTGATAGACACACTTACTTGCAAATATATTGAAAATACCGAAAGGAGGAAAAATAGACTTCACCTGTCTTAAACCCTATGTGATCTTCACACATTCTCCAATAAAATAACATACCTAGCAGTAGACACTACTTCCATAAAAGCTTTTTATCATGCATGTACTGGTCATCTCCCAATGTTAGGCATGTTCTGGTGAAATTCCAGGACTAGAAAGAGGACTAAGACCCAGACCCTTGAGGGAGACGAGCTAAATGAACAGCCAATCCCAATAGAGTATGATCTGGGCTCCCTCCAGGAAAACCCTGCAGTGCCATTGGCACAGAGTGACACCGAGCCCAATCCTGGGGTCAGCGAAGGTGATACCTGGGCAGGGGCTTGAAAGATGAATAGAAATTAGCTGGGGACAGGGAAAAGGGGCATTCTAAGCTGGCAGTATGACATCTATAAGAACAAAACAAGATATTACAATAGTCAATTAGAGGGTGTCATTTTACTTAGTCATGTTTAAACAGCTAATATGCAAAACCATTGTTTCTTTCAAAAAAATGGGCACAGCAGACATGCCTGACTTTTCATCCAGACCTCCCCACTACCTAACCCCATTCTTTTTTTTTTTATTAATTTTTTATACATATCTCCCCATTGCCCCCCCTCCTTCCAAGGCATACCCCAACCTCCCAGTGTCTATGTTCATTGGTTATGCTTATATGCATGCATACAAGTCCTTTGATTGATCTCTTATCTACCTCACTAACTTTAATCTTCCTGCTGTAATTTCAGTCTGTTTGAAGCTTTACTGCCTCTGTATCTATCCTTTTGTTCATCAGTTTATAATGTTCTTTATTCTCCACAAATGAGTGAGATCATGTGATGCTTCTCCTTCAATGACTGGCTTGTTTCACTAAGCATAAGGCTCTCCAGTTCCATGCAGGTTGCTACAAATGGTAAGAATTCCTTCTTTTTAATGGCAGCATAGAATTCCATTGTGTAGATGTACCACAGTTTTCTGATCCACTCATCTGCTGACGGGCACCTAGGCTGTTTCCAAATTGTAGCTATTGTAAATTGTGCTGCTATGAACATAGGGGTACATAAATCCTTTCTGAGTCCTAACCCCATTCTTAAACATCACCCATTACAGACCCCAACAGCCCTGAAGTATGTATTAGAGATAGGGTAGGAACTAGAGATAAGAGGAAGATTTATCTAGAGATAAGATATAAAAGGAAGATGGGGCTAAGAAACAGGTTCCAGTTCACAGATGGCCTGAGATACAGGGTTCCTGTTAAGAATGAAGGAGGAGGAGAAAGAGATGGAGTGATGCAGAGCTAGAAAAAGGGTGTTTGTTTTGCACATGACTGAGAAGCTGGAAGTGGAGTAGTTTTTTATAAAGCCCCTAAGCAAAACAGCTGTAACAAAATGCAATATGTCCATACAAAGACGAGATGAATGACAGCACGTTGTGTTGTCTGAACTGTAGGTAATTCAGTTTGACTGAAGCAATGAGCCAGAGGCAGGTTAGGAGTCAGGTCAGACAGGACCTTGTAGGCTGAGCCAAGAAGGTTGAGTTTTGTGTTCAAGACCGAATTAAGGAGATCAATTAAATAATTTTAAGTATGGAAATAACATGCACTTTATTGTTTAAAATATATTTTTATTGATTTCAGAGAGAAAGAGTGAGACATCAATGATGAGAGAAAATCCCTGACCAGGAATCAAACCATGACCTCCTGGCTGACACTCAACCACTGAGCCAAGTCCTCTGGGCAGGAATAACATGCATTTTAGAAGGATCATTCTGGAAGCAATGAGGAAGGGGACTGGAAGGGGGAGACCTGCTACTAAATATAGTGATCGGGTACCACAAGATGAGGGATTAAGAGGAGAGATTTTTTTAAAGAGCCATTTAAGATGGAAGACCATCAAGACTGAGGATGAAGTCTATTGGGGGCTAATTGAGATGGAGGGAGTAGTGATGTGGTGAGTGGATGAAAAAGAGCCTTGGAAAACTGGATAGATGTTAAAGCCGCTCACCAAGATAAGAACTTCACGGGGGAGAATGTTTGAGGTGGGGTAGTGATATGAGGAGCGTGTTGATGGGCCTGTGAGGAATGTCTGCGGGCCCTGTTAAACAGACAGATAAAGAGCTCAGAAGAGAGGTGAGTGTCGCTAATACAGATTGACAGGTTATTAGTAGACGTTTTTGAACTAGGTTACCCAGAGGGAATACATAATATGAGGAGAAAGAAGAACCAAGGTGGGAGGGTCAACATGAATGTGTTGGACACAGGATAAAAAGATGCTCAGACTCTCTCTCATCGATGTTTCTGACTTTCTATCTCTCTCCCTTTCTCTCTGTAAAAAAATCAATAAAATATATTTAAAAAAAAAAAAAAAAAAAAAGATGCTCAGAAATTCAGCCAAAATGCTTCTCTAGTCATCATCCTGGAGACCTGAGCCAAACTCAACCTTCCATTGCAGGGAAAATGGCCCTGGTTTCCCTAGAACCAGTGGAAGGCCAGGTAAAGGAGATATTAATGTTCAGTTCCGCAGTGAACTGTTCAGGTAATACAGAGTTAGCGGAGTTCTGCCTGCGCTCAAGGACAATTGGGGAAAAGGAGAATAGGAAGCACTAAACAGAAGTGCAGGGATTGTGCATTTCTGGGTTTCCGGCACTTGGAGAAGTGAAACCTTCTTCATCCTCCTGCAACATGGACTTCTGTGGGTGACCCTAGGCCTAGATGGTTTACACATTTACACAGATACTTCCACTACATACATACGTCCTTCACCAGGAAGTTCTCCAGTTAGGGCCAAGGCCTAGATGCACAACTCCTCTAGAACTAGTTCTTTGTTTGTTTGTTTGTTTGTTTGTTTATCCTTACCTTATTTGTCCCTTGATTTTTAGAGAGTGGAAGGGAGAGGGAGAGACAGAGAGAGAGAGAGAAACAATGACTGGTTGCCTCTGCATATGCTAACCGACCAGGGCTGGGGATAGAGCCCACAACTGAGGTACATGCCCTTGACCAGAATCAAACCCAGGACCCTTCAGTCCACAAGCCAATACTCTATCCACTGAGCCAAACCGACTAGGGCTAGTTCTTTTTAAAAACAAATAAACTTTCATTGATTTCAGATAGGGCGAGGGAAAGAGAGAAACATCCATGATCAGAGAGAATCATTGATCAGCTTCCTCCTGCACACTCCCTCCTGGGAGTCAAGCCTGAAACCCAGGCATGTGCCCTCATCTCCTGGTGCGTAGGTCTACCCTGAGCCACGTTAGCTGGGTAGAACTGGTTCTGAATATTATTTTAATATGAATGAATCTCTGGACTCTTTGGGATATAATTTAAGCCAGAGACCTCTTCTCTGGGAAAACACACATACAGGCAAATAGTGTTTACAATCATGTTAAGTGCTTCACAGATGCCCTTCTCAGAGTCTCTCCGTGGATCCCCTGGGGACCTCTGGACTCCCTGCTGAAAGCTCCTCCCCTCGAACAATTTATCTAGCTCCTGTCACTTTCAGACCTTTCAAAACAAAACAGAGCCCTCCCAGAGGAGCCGAGCTGAAGGAAGCCAGGCGCTGTGGCTTCTGCTGACCCTGAGCTGATAATTCCTCATTTCCGTTTTCAGGACTGCAGAGAGGATATCTCCTTCCTCTTCTAGAATCCCTCCACCACCCTCTCCCAACAATGCGCACACCATCGTACAATCCAAACAACCCGGCCAGACGCTGCACCGCCGCCGCCGTGGGCCTCAGGGCCGCAGCTGGGAAGCCAGCCCCTCGCCAACAAGAAACATCCCGAGTTCGTGACTGCTGACCGAAGGCAGGGCACGTGGGTGTGTCTGACTGCCAGGGACAACGGCCAGGAACAGGGACTTGCTGGGTGGGCTTGGCGCAGTGCGAGCCTCCAATAAGTATGTGTTGACTGAGGGCTTACTCGGTTTTCATAGAGCCTCTATTGGTTTTTTTGTAATATATTTTTATTGATTTCAGAGAGGAAGGGAGAGGGAGGGAGAGAGAGACAGAAACATCCATGATGAGAGAGAATCACTGGTCAGCAGTTTCTCGCAGCCCCACATTGGGGATAAAGCTCACAACCCAGGCATGTGCCCTGATCAGGAATCGAACTGTGACCTCCGGGTTCATAGGTTGATGCTCAACTACTGAGCCACGCGGGCCGGGCAGGGTCCTGGGTTTTAATGGGTGACGAACACTGGGTATTTCTTTATAGATTGTAAGTTTAGAGAGCAGATATGTTAGGGAGTGTTATGCCTTGTGGGACAAAATAATCTTCAGATTATTATTTTTCTCAATGTGAGCCACTCGGCACCTTTAAGTGATGACAAGTCACCTATCCCCACATGCCTCAGTCTATTTCCTTCTTTTAAATGTATTTTTCTAATAGTATTTCCATATATATTTGAATTACAAAAGGTATACACTCTCACTAAGGAAACTTGGAAAATACAGAAAAGCATAACCACTGGTGTGCTTTTAAAACGATTTGCTTTCTAAAAGTTCCCTTTGTACCTTTTCAGCTTCCCAGGCACACTGCTATTGTTTAGGGGTGAGGCGTTTCTTTGGCGTGGAGTGGGAAGTGGGGGAGTGGGGGGGCAGGGGGGAGGCTGTCACCACAGACAAATGGGACAGGAGCCTTTGACCTTGTAACTCCCTGGGCTCTCACCTTGGGGTTGAGGATTAGTCTATTGTTTTTCCGCCGCTGATGGAAATTTCCCACCGTTTATGCCCCGTTCTCTTGACTTCCTCTACCCGAAACACCAGAAAAACTCACTGCAAGCTCCTTCCTATTCATCTGTCTGCTCGAGTATATTTCTCAAGTGTGCTTGCAGCCCTCACATCACCACCTCCGTCTGCAGACGGCTTCCCAAAAAATTCTCGTAGGGATTGAGAAAGCAACCGCACCGTTACGTATATTTGGCCGCGCCACCACTAATAACCATGTTGCTTTTGGTAGACGTCTCCCTGACAGTAACTCTTGCAAAACAGAAAAGCCACAAATTCAAAGCACTTCAACCATAAATGCAAACCCGGCAGACGCACTAATTAGAGAATTGAGAAAACAGACTTCAGAATGTGAGTGTCCATATTTCTGGATTCTTCTTTAGCTTTGAAAGAGAGGGGTTTAAAAAAAAAACAACAAAAAACTCAAAAGCATATTATTTGCTTCATGAAACAAGTGTCTTAGGTACATTCTCCAACCAAGTGTAAAACTTGAATTTAAAGCAGTGGGGGAGGATCGGTTGGTTTATTAGAGAAGATGAGGCCCTTCTTAACCTGGGTGAATGTAACATGGCGACATGGTCATTGCCAGGGAGGGGGGTACCCATTTTCCCTGCATTTCAGCTCTCAGGTCTCTGAAAGCTGTGCATCTGTGATTCGTGTCCCAGATGCCACACCCAGGGGCCAGACTTGATCTCTGGATGTCGAGTTTCTATTACCGAGGAAGCGCCAGCAGCTGGCGTATGTGTGTAGAATTTATTACCGTGTCTCCTTGACCTCTGGCCTTTATTTTTAATAAAGGGAAGGGAAACAGTAGTAGCAGTGTGGGCTGAATTAGAATGTGGTTTGCAGTTCAGGGAAAATGCAAAGGGCTAGAGAATGTGTGAGCTGTCACCGCGCCTTCCTTCACAGACACTGACGAGAGCTGTGGGGACCTCACCGATAAGACCAGAAGGGCATCCTATGATGAACACAGCTGCTCTCACCAAGCTCGAAAACCTCTGAAATGGGCGTTTTGATTACTCGTTCCCACCTCAAGATAAGGAAACTGAGGCTCAGAGAGCAAGTAGCGCGTCCAAGGTCACAGAGCTAGGAAGAGGTCAAGTGGTATTTGTTCCGCGTCTCCTGACTGAAGTCTAAACATTAGAGGCCAAATGACAGCTATCAAAGATGGGCCCCGACAGCGCCACACTTCGTGTTACACCTGCAAAGCGAGAGCCACCACCTACAGCTGGCTCGACTGTTCCTCGGGAGCTAAGCTGCCTGGTCCAGCCCAGGACTCCTCTACAGTGGTACCTCGAGATACGAGTGCCCTAACATACGAGATTTTTGAGATATGAGCTGTTTGAGAGCGAGCGATTTTTGCTTTGAAATACGAGCAACAGTTGAGATATGAGTAATCGCACAGATCGGCCAGCTGCACACGACCCACCAGTTTACTGCGACTCGAGCGTCTCATAGTTTCCCACGCCTCAAGGTTACGGGACGAATTAAACTCGTATCTCGAGGTACCACTGTACTTTCCTTCCTTCACAGCTGAAGGTCACTGAGAGGGGCTGTCTCTGGAGAGGGCCACTGCAGGATGCTACTAGCTCTGATCTCTCACCTGGTTCCCCAGCTGCCCACTGAGCATCTTTGTCATCATCCATTAGGCCTCTCCAACTTAATGACTCAAACATGGACCACGACTCTCCCTCCCCAAACACCGCTCCATGGGGATCCTTCTCCACCCAAGATGATGGCAGCTCTGCCCTCCCAGTGGCCCTGGTCAAAAATATCAAGTCATCCCGGACTTCCTGCTTCCTCCTGTCTTCCCCATGTCCATTTTACAAAAAGGCAGGTTTTTTAAAGTATATATGTTTTTATTGATTTCAGAGAGGAAAGGAGAGGGAAAAGCAGAAACATCAATGATGAGAAAGAATCGTTGATCTGCTGCCTCCCTCACTCCCCATATTGGGGATCAAGCCCGCAACCCACGCATGTGCCCTGACTGGGATTAGAATGGTGACCTCCTGATTCCTAAGTCAACACTCAACCACTGAGCTACACTAGCTGGGCACAAAAAGGCAGTTTACAAGTGTTTTTGTCATGATTCTTTAAAATGGCAAATTCCCCGATATTGTATGTAACAGCTATGTATGGTGCCAGGTGAGTACTCGATTTTGTAACTTACATTAATGTCTAACCACTATGCTGTGCGCCTGAAATGAATACAATATTGAATGTCACCTATAATCTAAAATAATAAAAGCATAATATGCAAATCAACCGAACGACTGAACAGCAGAACTACCATCCAGACGACCTTCTAGACAACCGTCCTATGACATGGACTGTCGCCAGGCCAGCCAAGGTGAGTGCAATGTCATTGGTTGGGGGGCCCCCACCATCATCCCACAGTCCCCCCACAGAGGAAGGTCCAGGCACCCTCTGCAGGGCTATTGATAGAGGAGGCTCCACCATCAATTGCCCCAAAGAGGGAGGCCCAGGCCACCGGCCAGTGACTCTGTAGCGCATGTGCAGAGCTGGCCAGCAATCGCCCTGCAGACGGAAGCCCAGGCCAGCCAAGTGATCACACCCCACGCCTGGTGTCCACAGAGGGAGGCAACAGGTGGCGAGGTGGAAGGGGGGGTGGGGAGTTGAGGGAGAGAGGGGCATGCAGGGCCAGCTGCTGGCAGCTGGGGGAAGGAAAGCCCCATAGGCCCTGATCGCCAGCCGGGCCTCGGGACCCTACCCGAGGGGTCCTGGATTCCAAGAGGGAGCAGAGCAGGTTGAGGGACCCGGGCTTAGGTTAGTAAATAAAATGGCAAATTCCCCTCGTAGAGTTAGTAAGATTCCATTTGCATGGAAGTCATTAGGAGAGTGTTTATTGAAGTAACCAGGTGACCTTCACCTGTCAGAACACTGTCTCCCTGCAAACAGTGTTCGCTTACCCCTTTATTTTAATGTACTATTTGATAAACACGATGCAACACTTCTTCTCTCCCAGACATTGGGCTCCTAGAGCAGTGGCCGGCAAACCGTGGCTCTCGAGCCACATGCAGCTCTTTGGTCCCTTGAGTGTGGCTCTTCCACAAAATACCACCGCCGCCTGGCGAGTCTATTTTGAAGAAGTGGCGTTAGAAGAAGTTTAAGTTTAAAAACTGTGGCTCTCAAAAGAAATTTCAATTATTGTACTGTTGCTATTTGGCTCTGTTGACTAAGGAGTTTGGCGACCACTGTCCCAGGGCTTTCGAACCCATTTAATTAAATGCCTCATGTAATCCTCAAAAGATCCCTATGAAGTAGGTACTATTATTATCCATTTATTTAAATAAAAAAAACTGAGGCACAGGGGGGTTAACTAATGCCTAAGACCACACAATTCCAACCCAGAGAGTCTGGCTCCTGAGTCGAGATCTTAACCATTCCGCGTGCTCCGTCCATGATAAACTTCCCCATAAGTGAATGAATGAACCTAAGATGTGATCTTCCTTCCTTGGCCAGGACCCACTCCTGCCAGGAGCCTGGCCGAGACTGCGTGGACATTTTCTGTCCTCTTCACAGGGAAGGGGCAGCCAGGTGACAGGTGACCAAAGCCCCCGGCCCGTGGGCACTGTGCTGGGACCAGCCACGCCTCCCAGTCCAGTGTCATATTGACCGTACATGACTCTGATTCCCTGAAACTGCCTCCCCACGGCCAGCTCATGGATCGGGAACTGATCACCAACCGGCAGCAGAGCACGTGAGTGCCCGGGCCCTGGGGTGTGCTGGGGGGCACAGCTGGAGGGGCTGCTGCAGAGGGCACGGCCCCCACATGCCAATTAGGCTGCTGGCAAGTGACTGAGTCATGTGGGGTTTATGCAAACGGATTCCCACTCCCCAGCTCACCGCCTTTTTAAATGATACTTTATTTAAAAAAAAAAAAAAAGTCAAGGCGGAAGAGATAGGGCAAGGAAGAGAAGGAAGTGTGCTCCAACAGCTTGATGATGGTGTGAACTGACAGCCAAAACAGGACAGTTTCCCTCCACCAGGACCTCTCGAGTGTGGCCCAAGTGGACAGAGAGCCCGCGAACGCTTTAGAGCACTTTTCCTCCTGTTAGCAGGTGCAGGAGTGACTGGGGACACAGAGCTAAGAGGTTAGGAGAGGGTTTCAAAGCCCAGGTCTACTACAAACTTGGACAAATTGCTTAAGTCCAGCCTCTGTCTGTCTCCTTTGTTAAGTGAGATGCTATTCTCCCTGACCTTACCGAGTTGAGGTGGACATTAAGTGAGGTAATGTAGTATAGAGGACCTGGAATATAGTCAACCTGGGTGAATGGTCGCTGTTCATAGTGACGATAATTTCAATAATAAAAATGTTCACACCCTCAGCTGTTCAGAGTTTAAAGTCAAGGGAAATGTAGAGACAAAGAATGATGTAGAAAAAATTAATATTTTATGGTTGACAATAGCAGGAAAACACACGAGTAAAACTGGATTGTTGACAGCCATGGGTTGACACAATGGACAACATTTAAACAATGTATACTTTAATAAGCTCACCATCATTTTCGCTTAACCTTGACATTATAACTTTTCCCTTTCCAAAGCTCAGCTCAGGAAAGATAGATAAATACAATCCATTTCTAAAGCAGAGAAAACTTCCTTTAAATATATATATACCAGAGGCCCAGTGAACAAATTAGTGGGGTCTGGCCTGTGGGATTAGGCCGAAACCAGCTCTCCAACATCCCCTGGGGATCCCAGATTGCAAGAGGGTGCAAGCCAGGCTGAGGAACCCCACTGGTGCATGACCAGGACTGGGGAGGGACGTGGGAGGTTGGCCAGCTGGGGAGGGACCATGGCAGGACTCCAGGGCATGTATGGCCCTTCTTGCTCAGTCCCGATCCATCTGCCAGAACCCAGCAGTAAGCTAACCTACTAATCAGAGCGTCTGCCCTCTGGTGGTCAATGAATGTCATGATGACTGGTCGACCAGTCTACTCTTTGCTCCCTGGTGGTCAGTGTACATCATAGCGAGCGGTTGAGTGGCCTTAGCATATTATTAGCATACTACACTTCGATTGGTTGAATGGACGACTGGACACTTAGCATATTACCTCTTTATTTTATATATATATATATATAGTGAGCTTATTGAAGTATACATTGTTTAAATGTTGTCCATTGTGTCAACCCATGGCCGTCAACAATCCAGTTTTACTCATGTGTTTTCCTGCTATTGTCAAACATAAAATATATATATTATTTCAGAGAAGAAGGGAGAGGGAGAGAGAGATAGAAAACATCAACGAGATAAAATCATTGACTGGCTGCCTCCTGCATGTCCTCACTGGGGATCGAGCCCTCAACCCAGGCATGTGCCCGGGCTAGGATCAAACCATGACCTCCTGGTTCATAGGTCCATGCTCAACCACTGAGCCATGCTGGCAGGGTGAAATAAAATGTTTTAATCTCACATTTTGGGGTTTTTTTTTGTAGGTAATTAGCTAACTTCAAAAAGAAGGCAACCAATGGAGTGATTCTATCAAGCTGGTAGGGTCTAGTGTCTCACTTCCAAGTTCAGGTCATCTGAAAGCTGACTGACATGGGGCATAAAAGGGCTGCCAATGCCATTTCACTCAGATGGTGTGCTCGCACAGACCCACAGCACTAAAATGGGGCCTTCTTTCAAGGGACACCACGACTTAGCCTAGAGGGACAGGCGTTAACTATCTCCCCTGCAAATTAAAAGTAATGAGGACCGCCGAAACCAGTTTGGCTCAGTGGATAGAGCGTTGGCCTGTGGACTGAAGGGTCCCAGGTTCGATTCCGGTCAGGGGCATGTACTTGGTTGTGGGCACATCCCTCTTGGGGGGCCTGCAGGAGGCGGCTGATTGATGTCTCTCTCTCATCAATGTTTCTAACTTTTTGTCTTTCTCCCTTCCTCTCTGTAAAAAATCAATAAAATATATTTTAACTAAATAAATAAATAAATAAATAAAAGTAACGATGACCTTTTGGACTTAGAGTGGAGGGAGAAAACCCTAAATGGAATCCAGGGGCCCCAAGTTCTCAGCGCCACCCTCCCTATGGAGACTTAGGCTGGGCATCACCACATGTCAGGAGAGGTGGGATGCGGATGGTGTGCTTCCTGCATGACTTTAAACCGGGTGCTTGACTTTCCCGGGTCATTTTGCAAGTGGAAAGAGACCTACCGCCTGCCAGTCTGACAGGGTTTACGGTGGGATTGGGTTTTATTTACAAAGAGGTCTGACGCCATTTGTTCCAAAGTGCACTCCTATTAATAAAAGGAACGTGTGAAAAAGGTCGAATTAGAGTCCAAGGTTACTCATCTGCTAACGAATCACTCAGTGGCTTCATTGGTCAGGAGGTGAGCCAAGCAGGCAGGATATGCCAATTAGAGGGGCAGATGGCAGTCAGGAAAGAAAGACTTTAAGAAGTTCAGACGTGCCCTGGCCGGTGTGCTCGGTAGTTAGAGCATAACCTCTGCACCGAAGAGTCTCAGATTCGATGCCCGGTGAGGGCACGTGGGAGAGGCAACCAATTGATGTCTCTTTCTCGATTTCATTCTCTCCTCTCCTCTCATTCCTCTCTAATAAAAAAGCATTTGGGCGGGGAGGCGGGGAGAGCTAAGACTTCCCTTCTTCTCTCCTCCTTAACCCCTTCCTTCCAGAAGTCTCCTCACAGACCTGGAACGAGCCTGTGCTGACCTTCAGAGCCACAGTAAACTTAGGTCCATTCCCTACAACCCCATGTTCCACCTAAATCTTACTCTTCCCCCCAACCCAGTGTGACTGCGCCTCCATGAACCTTGCTAGCCCAGCACAATCTAAGAAAGAGTCCCCGTCTCTGAATCCATAACAGAGCGGTGTGTCCTTTATTTGCCTACTGTTGGCCACATTGCTATTTAACTGCTACTTATCTGCACAAATATTCTGACCTTTTTCTCTCAGATTAGAGGCTGTATCGGAAGACTAAGCATTATATTTCTCTGAATTCCTCACAGCCTTGTCCTCAGAGCCCTGCACCCAAAGATAGCTCTTTGCATGAAGCCACCTTCCAAAGACTTTCCTGCAAAATAGCTTCCCACTCCTCACTGCGACTGTGTATCACAAAGGACAATGACCATTTCTCACCTGTTAGTGAGGCCACCCGGGAGCACAAGTCCAGGTAAGGTGGGGTCAGCTGGAGTGATGGTGGCTTACACAATGAACAAAAACGCAAGGGACTTGAGTTTTCAATCCTGCCCTTCTATTACCTGTCTATGCAACTCTGGCCAGCTGTTTCTAAGTCCCTGCACTTCAGAAAGACAACAATAGCACTGGAAACCTTCCTCCCGAAATGGCTAGGAATGGAAAAATATATACATGTAACATCCTATATAATAAAGAGGTAATAAGCAAATTAACCCTCACACCCTCACAAGATGGCTGCCTACAACCAGGCTGGCAGGGGAGTTAGTGGGGGACAACCAAACAACTGAATAAGCAGGCTGTGTGGCATGACCAGGCTGGTGAGGGGGCCATGAGGGGCAACCAAGCTGGCAGTGGACGCAGTTGGGGGCGACCAGGCCAGCAAGAGGGGGTAGCTAGGGGTGACCAGGCCAACAGGAGGTGCAGTTGGGGCAACCTGGCCAGCAGCAGGGGGCAGTTAGGAGCAATCAGACCAGCATGCAGTGGCAGTGAGGGACAATCAGGCCAGCAAGCAGGGGAGGGGAGGTGTGGGGGGGGGTAATGGGGGAGGGGCAGTTAGGGATGACCAGCAGGCAGGCAGGTGAGCAATTAGGAGCCGGCAATCCAGTATTGGTAAAGGGATGTCTGATCGGGCCTTACCCGGCAGTCGGAAATTCCCTGAGGGGCCCCAGATTGGAGAGGGTACAGGCTGGACCGAGGGGATTCTTCCTTCACCCCACCCCCACCCCCTGCACACAAATTCATGCACCAAGCCTCTAGTTTATTCAATACAAACATATATTTATCTGGCGATTTGAAATGTATATGTCTTACATATCAAATCGCCAGATAAATACTACCCAACAGAAACTGTAACACCTTTTTTATGATTTCAGAGAGAGGAAGGGAAAGGGAGAGATAGAAACATCAATGAGAGAAAATCATCGATCGGCTGCCCCCTGCCAGGGATCTAGCCCACCACCCAGGCATGTACCCTGACTGGGAATCAAACGGCGACCTTCTGGTTCTTAGGTTGACACGCATTCAGTGAGCCGCACCAGCCGGGCTGTCATACTTTCTAAAGAATATGTTCAGCATTTTGAGTCTCTCCAGGCTACTGTCAGTCCTTTCCCGCATGGGCTCTCACTCCTTCTAGGGTTTTATCTGCTGCATCTTAGCAAACTTCAGATCAAGTTTCCTGGAGATCTGAGATGGAGGGAACCACGGCAGTTCACTGCAGAATGGACCAAGAGGAGGTATCACGAGGGCCACTCTGCAGGGGGAGAGGAAAAATCATGCAAAATTACCCGGAGAAAAATGGACAGATCTGAGCCACGGCCTTCGCCTCAGGCCTCCAGGATGGTGGTGTTGGTTCCACCTTTGGTGGCACACAGAATGCTAGGGGATTTTCCTGTCTTTTTTCTTGATTTTTTTACAGAGAGGGAGAGGGAGAGAGTTAGAGACATCGATGAGAGAGGGACATCGATCAGCCGCCTCCTGCACATCTTCTACTGGGGATGTGCCTGCAACCAAGGTACATGCCCTTGATTGGAATCGAACCTGGGACCTTTCAGTCCGCAGGCCGACGCTCTATCCACTGAGCCAAACCGGTTTCGGCGATTTTCCTGTCTTAAGAGCACACCTTTAAGGTGTCATCTTCCTGTCAAATCGCAATCAAGTCAAGGGTCTTTTCGAATCTCACTGATTTCATTTTATAGCTTGGGCCCCCAAGATAGATCTTATTTTATGTAAATCTAATGTGTAGAATTCCTAGCGTATTCTGTCCACAGCCCAATGGACCAATGCACACTCATCCCAACTCGAAACAAACATTGAAATCTGCTAGCCAGCACTCAAAATAATGTTGACCTTGAAAATACTGCAAATGGTATCTGCTGGGCAGGCATATCACTGATTATCTAGACCCTGGTAGAGTTCAAACTCTGGCCACATCCAGGATTGAGAAAAATACGGTAAGGAGAAAACAAACACTCCCTATGTTTTGTTTCTTGTGTCATATTATACACACCAACATATTTTGTCCTTAATGTCCATTCTTGGAATGCTCTCTCATTACAGAAGTGGTGAGTCACAGTTAAGAGAATTGTTGCGACTTGCTCCACCCACTGGTGTAAGCCAAACTAAGGCCAATTTTGGTTTCTCATGAACGAGGGGGGGGATGGAGAGGGGGGTTGTAAGGGAAGGGTTGATGACAATTTGCACGATCACATGATGCACAGGTTTCATTACGAAGGTGACCTCAACTGAAGTTTCTTGGAGAAAGGGAGTGGACTGATAATTCTCAGGGGGAAGGGGTGAGGGGTGTACAGGGAGAGACTGGACAAAAATCATACACCTATGGATGAGGTCAACGGGAGGTAAGGGTAGAGGGAGGGTTGGGAGCCGGGGGGAGGGGAGCTATGG
>PVJN01008589.1:0-64449 GCA_004026805.1 Lasiurus borealis | reverse complement strand
TTTTTTTTCCAAAAAGTAAAATACTAATATTAAATAATAATACTAGTTTAAAACAAAAATGCAATAGTTAAAAGGGAAAAATCAATTGATGTGGAAAGAAAAAAAATGGTCTTTTGATTAAAATATGTGAAAATGAAAAATAAAATAAAATAAAGGAAGGAAAGAAAAAAAAGGAAAAAAACGGAAAAAAAGGAAAAGGGGAAAAAAAATTAGGATGCTCCTTTACTTCCACTATTATTCTGTGTATCCTCCACTGGGTGGCAGTGTTTCAGAATTGATCTCTGAGACAAAGCAGGGAACCTCTCCAGGCTTGCTCAGATCCTGCTACTCTCTGGTTCTCCAGGTCAGTCGTGGGGGTTTTGTAGCCGGAAGACTGCAATAACTCCCAGGCTGTCCCTCCGCCCCAGAAAGAAAGAAGAAGAAAGAAAAAAAAAAAAAAAGGAGTCATTTTCCAGAGCTCTCCTCCGTCACTCCTCCGTCAACAGCTCAGAGGGCTTGCCTCCACACTTAGGGAACACGCCCTGCCCACCTCTGGGAGTCTCTCCAGTGGCAGCTTTCCCGCAGCCAGGCTCCCAAGGCGTACGCGTCTCTGTTGTGTGAGGGTAGGAGACCTCACCCCGACCTCGGGGAAATCTGACACTTCCTCGCGCTGCGCGGATCTCCGAATCCGCCGCCCGCGCGTCTGCGCTGCCTGGAAAGCCGTGCTCTGTGTCCCTGGCTGCTCGGGGTGCCTCCGTCAGCCGCAGCTTTCAGACCTCCCTTTTATCCCAGGCGTAGTCTGATCTCACCGTGTGCTCCGTGGATCTCTGAGTCCGCTGCGTGTCTGTGGATCTCTGAGTCCGCTGCGTGTCTGTGGATCTCTGAGTCCGCTGCGTGTCCGTGCTGATTGGAGAGCGGAGCTCTGGGTCCCCGGGTCCCCAGCTGTTTGATGGGTGCGCAGCTGCCGGCTTCAGGTGGCTGCAGACATCCACCTCCCTCTGAAAGATGGCTCGGTCTCCGCGCTCCTGCCGGGGGCTCGGGCAGGTAAAAACCCTTTGCAGTGGGGCTGCCCATCTGGGAGAGCCCCGTCCAGCAGTTCCCCGCCTTCTCCTGGAGGATAACTGGCTCCCAACTTGCTCCAATCACTCCCAGTGCGACTCCCAGCCGCTCTCTCTCTCTCTGCCCAGCGACAAAGCTCCAGATGCGTCTGTTTACTCCGCCGCCATTTTTCTCTCCTCAGTTAAACAATTCTTATAAAAATATTCAAAAAATCTAAAATTTCAATAATGAAAGATATCAAGTTTGACTTGAGAAGAGCCTTTAATAGAAGTTAATACAGTGATTAAGCATCTTTATTATTCTCCTTAAGCAATGCTTTTGTTTACATGCTACTTTTTAAAATTAACAAAATAAAAATAATTTTTTTCCTGAAGATATATGACATACAACAAAAGTGATTAAAAAACACCCATTTTGATTGGATTATATGTTATTTTAATTTACTTGAACATTTTTTTCTATATTTTTGCAAGTGTTATACAATAAACATTGTTTTAAACCTGGAGATATAACCTCTAAAACAAATACTGCTCCTGAAATTCTCTCATTATAATGTTCTCTTTAGCCATCATTCATGTTCAGAAAACTAACATTTCATTCTGTAAATCTGAATATCAGTAAATTCTTTTAAATTAGAGAGAGAATACTTGAAAACTTTTATGTCATGAGTAATTTGATTTGAAAGTTGAGTCAAGGTGAACTCAATAAAGGTGAAGAGTTCAAATTCAAGAGCAGCAGATTCAGAGTGGTTGGAAAGAAACAGAACTTGAAAATACTTGAGGGAAACTAAGCTGAGTGGTTCAAAAGAAAAGTGAACAAGCCTATTTGATCTATATACACAGATGATCTGGGTACTTGATACTATTTGGTTTGACCAACATTATTAAAATTAACCAAATCATTACTCAATGGTTCTTCAGTGAAGACATGAAATGTAAATGGCATAAAAAATTAGCCAAATAGCCAGAACCGGTTTGGCTCAGTGGATAGAGTGTCAGCCTGAGGACTGAAAGGTCCCAGGTTCGATTCTGGTCAAGGACATGTACTTTGGTTGCGGGCACGTCCCCAGTGGGGGCCATGCTGGAGGCAGCTGATCGATGTCTCTCTCTCATCGATGTTTCTAGCTCTCTATCCCTCTTCCTTCCTCTCTGTGGAAAATCAATAAAATATATTTAAACAAATAAAATTGTGAACATTATTTTAAAAAATAGCCAAATAGAATAACAATCTGAAGAAAAGAAGTAAAATCTAAGAGATTGAATGGAATTTTATATATATATATATATATATATATATATATATATATATATATATATATAACTCATAGACATGGATAACAGTATGGTAATAGCCAGAGGGGAAGTGAGAAGGGAGAGATGAAAGTGGGCAAAAGGGGGTGAATGAATGATGTAGTGCACAGATGATGTTTTGTTGAGTTGTACACTTGAATGCATGGTTTTATTAACCAATGTCACCCTGGTACATTTAATTAAAGAAAAGAGATGGAAAAGATCAAGATATGAGACATCTGAACCAGTATTAAATTAGAGGTAAGAAAATGGTGCTACACTTTGTCTTTAAAGAGGAGATTAGAAATATGGGCTGAAAATCTGAGCAGGATTGGAGAAGATTGTTGTGATCTGATGAAGAATCAAAAGCTAAACTTCAGGATTTTGGGTTTTATATTTTAAGATGATCTATTGTCTCCATATGGCTTTTCAAAGGGGGATTGGATGTAATCAGTAAAAACCATTTAGAAATGGCTTATTTTGGAAATACTATCTTCTGATACTCACTAGTTTTCCTACCTAATGTGAAAAACTAAATAAGCAACCCAGAATTCAAACACATAAATTTGAGCCTTTCCAAATCTTTTGTTTATAGTTAGAGGTGTTTTTTTAAAGAAACTAAAGCTTTTAGTTACTTGGAGTAAATCACTGATTACAACCACAGTATCTGCAAAAATCACTTTCATGTGAATTCCATATTCTCTTATGTGTCCCTTGTATAGCAGGAGTAACAATTGTAGTTTAAATAGCTAGTTGATTTTTAATTTACTAACTCTGTGTCCCACTAGACATGAAGGCTGGATTATGTGTATTATTACACCATTGTAGCTGATGTTCCTAACTGTATGACACACAGTAGGTGCTTCATAGCTGTTGACTGAATGACTGAATCTGTGAATGAATGAAGCCTTCCTTGAGCTGTCATCTTGACTGAACTAGCATGTAAGAAAACAGATGCCTAGAATTAAGTGGCTTTCCACTGCATAGAAATGATTTTTGCTATTCAAAGGATAAATGATATTTTTACATTTCACTGACTTGGAAATAAGCATTTTTTCCTCCTAGAATCTAAACAAAAAGCAAAAATACAACAAAACTCCACAAAATATTTAAGGAATAAAATATAAAGTCAAGTAAGAAAATGCAAGTCATTGATGATCACGATGAATTTTTGATTTTTTCTTATTTCTGATATATAAAGGGTTGTTTATGGGTATCATATGCCGTAATTTAAAACCATGTCCACTTATTCAATGCCTGCAGGCACTCAATGCACACATAGTAAAAGCCAAGAGAGGACCTCTTGCTTTAAAGATGATAACACCCTTGGAATGTTAATAGTGTAAAACTTTCTAAAGGAAAATTATTCTTTACTGAACAGGGAATGGGTCAGATGGGCTTAGTCCACTTTGCACCTTTGTGCCAGGGAATCTCTGGGCTTAAATTACAGCAGCTTCAGCCTTTGCTTTTCAATCTCTTAATCCTCAAGGAGCATAGGTTTCAGTTCAAGACAACTTCACACAGAACATAAGACCCTGTGAGCCTACCCAAGTTATGACGATCCTTTTTTTTTTCAGCTGTGATATTTCACTTGCATCCCCTAGTAAAAATGACTTTGAGGCAAACCAGTGTAGAATAATTAGTGCATTTCCAAAGAAGGGCTTTTTTCCCCACTCCACTATAATGCAACGCATGAAAAGCAATAAATGCTTTCATGTAAGCCACTTGTACCTGTGGTTTTCATCACTGTTTCATAGGATCCCTCCCATTAGAGAACCTTTGTGAGGTGCCTGAGCTGAAGTGAAAAGAGACGCTGGCCTGGGCGGTTTTACATCTGGTAGCCTACCCCATTACTTAAACAGGCTACATCTTAAAAAAAATAAGTTATACAGGTTGAATTGGGGCAATTACGTTCTGATCTAAGACATATATATTTGTTGATTATTTCCAGGTGTTTCTTTAAAAACATGTTTTCTTGATCTATAATTAATATTTTGCTAATGGAGCTCTAGCAAAATGCCACAAAACCCTTCACCATTTCTCCTTGCCATAAATGATAAGAACTAATAGTAACCATATTCAGATTCTTAGGTTTTTAAGCATTATCCTAGTTTGTGTCATAACTATTATTTAAAATTATAATATCCAGGTGCTGCATATAGTATTTGATCAAAGAGAATAGAAATGTAATGAGTTATAAGTTTTCTCCCTGAGGACTCAAACTGTACATACTAGGGGTGGGTGTGATTTATTTTCTGAGTCATTCTGGAAATAGTTATGAAAACCTTTAAATATTGGTAACCAGGGTTATTGAATCTGCTAATATTTACCACTTGTGGGGGATACAGGAGTGCATTTTCTGAGGCAAAAACTGAACCAACATGTCTTTAAAAAAACTCTACATATCAGAAAGCATAACTATCACCTGCTGATTTTTTAATGAATATTTCCAAACCCATATGACATGTTCATAGAATAAAAAAAAAATCAAAACTTCAAAATTGACCTTTAGAGATAACCAAAAGTGACACTTGATTTTTTTTGATGGTGATGAATGCATCCTCTAAATTACAACGAACAGTTGAGCTGTAATTTTATGGGAACATTTCTAATTTTTCTCACATTAACCTTGTGTTGAGAAATGCTGACAACTTTGAATCGCAGGACTAAATCCACGTCCCATTCTTTGCCATCCGTGAAAACAATCAGTCCTTCGCCTTGAAGCACATGCAACAAGGAAGCGTCAGAAGAGGGTTGAACACTTTGAAAATATTTTTTTTTGATCTCCTTCAAATATTGTTTGACCTTAATCACTGTCTTCCAACAAGCTTAATGTGACATCACCTTGAAACAGGAACACATGGCTCTCACGTCTGGCTCTGGGAGAGAAGTCTGATTATTAGTCCTCTGTGTGATCTTTTCAGATTGCACTGATGAGACGGAGCTTAATCTCGTTTCTCTCCTCTCCAGGACCACAAACCACAGGCCGTTTAAGGCGGCCTGAAAATCTCTTACATCTGGAAGAGCAATAATTCATGGGATTTCGCCTGACAGCCACGACAGGCAGCGGGGCAGCCAGAAACAACCGTCTCTTATGTTGTGCTATTTGCAAAAAATCAGGGGAGGAGGAGTCAGCCCAGGACCACATCCTTCTTTAGCATATGTTAGTGGAGAAAACCCTTTTATTTTCTGCCAGATGCTTCATGAATAGGTCCTAAATATTACATAGACAGTAGCTATCACTTCCAAACAAAATTCCTGGGTGTCTGCTGAACTGCAAAGCATATGAAGGCCTATTGTCTGGCGAAGGGTCATGGTTAAATTTGCACAGGTTTGATAAAATAGACATTTCAGATTCTGCATGTGATCTACAGGGAGTTGCACACCCTGCTGTGTGTGAACATGAAACCATCTTCTGACTGGGATTATTTCATGAAATGTATAGGGGATTTAGCTACAGTAACTTTTACTGGGCAGCTTAGACTGGCCGGCAAAGTCCTAGAATTTACTGCAGGGCACAGCTTGCGCTGTCAGGCTCAGGGTTGGTGTTTATGATTTCTGCAGAAGCAGAAATAAACAACTTCTCCTTAATGGTCTTCTTTATGTGTAGGCGGCAGTGGTCCTATCTAGTCTCGTCACAGTAGCTGGTGCAGTGGTCTGGCCCATTTCGTGTGGAACCAATGTCTGAAAATTTGCATTTCTGCTCTTCTGACTTTTCTGTGGCGGGAGCCAGAAGTGAGGAAATAGCCTGCAAATGTCTGAATGGGTCGCATTCCACTCTCCTGTTTCTAGTGCTATAAATACATTGTGAATAGAATGACTCAATTTTAAGACTCTGACAGAGAGAAGACAAGGAAACAGCCAGATTTATTTCCCGATTGTACCTTGTCAATAAACCCTGTGAAAAATACTCATCAAAGAAAATTTAAATGACTTTGTGGAGGAGCCTGATTTTCTGAAGTATGCGATATAGTAAAGTCACCACTTGATATCCATGCTGAGGTATACGGAAGCGATGTTAAAATTATGTGAGGCATAAGCACAAACATATGAATATGTTAAGTGTCTATTTTCTTAGTTAGGTGAAAGTAAAAAACAGTCAGTACTTAAAACATTCCTGATGTAACAACAGTTTAAAAAGTTCCAAATAATGTTGATATATATTGTATAGAGGAGCAGGCAAAAAATACATTTTAAAAAAATGAGACAACTGTTTCATGCCAAAGGGGGAAAAAAAAACCAATCCCTTTGCCAAACTACACATTGTTAACTCAAAATGTGTTCCATGTGGAAATAGGAAGACAGATTTTAAGGAAAAGGCTAGTGATCTGAAGTTAGCTGGCTCCATGCCTGTCAACTACACATTTTGGCTTCTAGTTTTACAGCTAGAATTAGAAATATTTATTTCCCGTTTAAGACTAGTGCTTTTCCTTTGCCTAGTAAACCAATGCATTTGCTTGGAAACATGCATATAGGGGTAAAACCCTTCCAGGCAGTTCGCAAGGGAAGAATAATTTAAAATCTCTTGTAGGCAGGATATTATAGGTTGGAAAGATTGTATTTTAGCCTGTTCTCATTTTGGCCAGCCGTTTGCCAGCATTTTTGTATACTCATCACATTTTCTGGGAAGAAATTAAATTACCGAAACCCGGCTCTTGAGTGTGAAAGCTTATGACCACAAGACAGACACATCTTTGGAAGAATCATATCTCTACCTCTGACAATATTTACCTATCACCACTGTTTAGAATTATCAGCGTCAACAAGCCTTCAGAGAGCCTGCTCCTGGTTTCTTTGAAGTAGTCATTATACTGTGGCCTTATGCCTGTTATAGATGAAATTCTGCTAAACAGCATGAACCCACAGCTCCGAACAGTCATTGCACAGACCTTACAAAGGGAATGAGTTTGATAATATTTTGCTTTTAAAAATCTCAATGTGGTGTTGGAGGGATGAGAAGAGATAGGCCAAAGACTTATTTACATAGTCCACAGACACAGGCAATAGGATAGTGAAGATGATGGGGGTTGGAGGGTGGCAGGGGGGGAAGTGAGGAAGGGGAAAAGAAGAGATATCTGTAATACTATCAATAATAAAAAAATGTATTTTAAAATTAAAACAACAATAACAACAAATTACCTAAAACTCATTTGCTAGACCTACCAACTTCACACTGGGTGACTTAATTTATCATATATTTCCCAGCATTGGATCTTTGCAGAGACATTCAGAGTATTTTTACATTGTTTTATGTAATATGAAATAGTGGGAATTACAAGTTCCAGTGTATGTGGAGTAGCAGCTTTTATTTCAGTTTCACTCCCTAAGAGGCAAACTCAGAGGCTTGCGGCAGCCAGATTTTGGGGAGTTAGAGTGGGCAAGGGCTACTTCTGAGGGCATAAAGCCCCAACTTTTCACACATTGCCCCTTGCTGGAATGTCCACATTTTATTTATGATTTTGGATTTTATTTCACAGCATTCCAGTTTAGTTTAGCATGATGTATTTAATAACCATGTCGACTGTCTTAATTACCCTATAAAGCAGGGTTCCACTGGCATTTGACCCTCCGCGGCATTCCAGAGAAACTGCAGGACCATGATAATTACCAACCGCCTGTGAGAAAATTAAACAAAAAGGCCCAACTTTTAAACCACCGTTTTAAACGACCTATTACATCTCGGGAATAAATCATTGATGAAATAGCCTGCTTAACAGGAAAATAGCTATTCCATAGTAGAGAATTTCCCCCTGTGTGATCATGGGGAGAATATTAAGTATTCTTCAGCTCCAACGGTTAGATTTTATGTCTGTCCAATGCCTTTTAACGACACATTTTTGTGTAATTTTACTGTAATCAAGGCCTTTTCCAATAGATGTTACAGACAGTGGGTATTTTGTTAGTCTTAAACATTTTGATACCTATAGAATATTAAGTGAACTTAGATTTGGCCAGGTGGGGGAGGTTTAGGGAGTGTTTGGGTGCAAGGGGGAATCTGTTTATAATTGGAGAAAATTCAAATTAAGAGATTCATGAATAATTTTACTTCCTTTGAATAGCAGAGACATTTGCTATACATTTTGTAAGAAGTGCTAATCAATCACTCAGTGTGATAAGATTGATTTATTAATTGCTGCTATAGTCTAAAAAATAGTGACCTGCTTTGAAGGTCTAAATGTCTGGATTAATTTGAGAATGGTGCCAATATGTCATAACTAATCATGATGTGTCTTTATGTTCACTTCTATGCAATAGTACTGTCAGTCTGAAACTCAGCAAAAATAAAGCTTAAATTGTCTGTCCCTCCCCTAACACTCCCCACTGATAAATATTTGTGAAAATTGATATTTTATATACATTCCTTTTGTGGTTTCCAGTGTGACAGTAGAGCTAAAGTAGAAAATGCTTTTCTGATCTCAGTATAATTCAATAATTAGGATCATCATTTAAAAAATATATTTTTTAATATAACTCAACTAAGGACATATAAAATTGTAAAATTTTGTTCTTTCTTTGGAATAATTTTGACTTTTTTTTAAAAAAAAGCATGACAAGCACATGTGCCTTGAGGTCATATAAGGTCCATTTCCAGGTTTCTAAGATTGGGCACTTTTTTTTTTTTCTATTGGCAAGTTGCCTGGGGCCCAGGGAAGCTGGCCAATGGGTACTGGAAATAATTGGTGAGCAAGTATGCATTTTTGGCAAAGGCTCTTCAGTAGAAAAGAGAAGTACTAAGTTGTGGCCAGGCATCCCAGCATCCCACACTGTTCTGCTGCTTATCCGCTGTGTGATGTTCAATAAATTAGTCACCTTCTCTGAGTTTCAGCTTTCTCACTTGTAAAATGGAAAGTGGCAATTTTACAAGATCTGGGGGAGGATTAAATAAGATAATATATGTAAGATGCCTTCCACAATGTCTGACCCACAATAGTTACTCAGTTTTTATTGGATTGGATTTTTTGGCTTTGTCCCCAACTGAGTGCACTGTAATCTGACTAATGCTTTGCTAAATATTTTCTTATTGAAACCCAATCAAAAGTGCTAAGATTTAACACTAAAAAGAGACTGCCAATTAGCAAAGAGTGGCTGATTAAGGGGCCTTAATTTATTTCCTGGACCATTCCTGCACATAAATTACTATGACCTCCAATGCCAGTTTCCATGGGTGCATTTCTCACTGCTCTGTAAAATTTTGTCCCAATCATAGATTATTCCCGTGGCTCTTTTTAGCATAGCTGAAGAAGGTTTCAGTCTTAAAACAATTTAAATTACTCTGAAAAAAAGATAAATAAGGAAAAATTTAAAAAGTCATTGGGTTCTTGAAATAGGTATTCCTGACTGTTATAGTCAACTCTTACCAAGGTTGGTCTGGTTCTAGATCTAAACCCTAAGGACTGTGTCCACGTGGCTCTGGACTGATTCCACATCTCTGGTTCCCACTCACAGTAGAGAAACCTTTCATCTTTCCCTGAAGAAGCATGTTCTTTTAACATATTAAGCTCTGGTGCTCAGGCTCAGTGCTATACATTAGCCTTTGGCACTCACTTGAGACTTTTCAATTCCAATCAATGTTTAGATCTAAGAAACCACCTCCTCTCAATATAGTGATATCACACATCATCTCACTCTTCAGGTGAGACACATAAGAAACCGGAAGATCAAAGAAGGCACCACAACCCAACACAATTCCCAGAGTTCCAGTGATTAGTGATTATAATATTAGTGAAGTGTCCTTTCTTACGAAAAAAAAATCTCAGTATTGGCCCTGGTATAAAAGTATCCAGGTGAGGGTGGACAACCTGATTCAGCAGCTCCTGAAATCCATTTTTAACTAAGGTTCTTTTGCAGTTACTCACTGACCATCTGGTGTGCCAGCTCCTGCAGCCCATGAACCCTGAGGTGATCCTGAACAGGGTTCAAAGGGACTGACATCTTGAGTAGGAAAAAATTTACAACTTCATTTTCGCTAACTTCAAACTAGAATTCATAAGTTTGTCCAAATTTAAATGTAGACAACAAACCACAGTAATAGTGACGGTACCTGTGATATTACCAAAATAAATCACAGATATTTCCATATCACATTATACACACAGCAGATATCATTTATACTCATCAACATCTCAAAATTATATGAGATAGGAATTAGGTCTGTTATCATATCATGGTATTTAATGCATTACTAATGAAGCACATAGGTTAGTACATCATAAGTTATTTTTTAGATATTTTGATAACTATTGAAGTATCCTAACTTTCCTTTGGAATCATATGTGTTGCATTTTATGGATGTAAATGCATTATTATTAGGGTGGTTAGAATTTACCAGACTTCCAGTAGAGTCTATGGCACAAGAAGTCTAAAAACATGCTGATGACATCACCTTTATTCTGCAAGCAGCTCTGCTTCTGCTCCTAGACTCTGCTTTCCTCATTGGTCAAGAGAGAAACAAATTATTCAAGCTGGCCAAATTGTTTTTCCCTCAGATTCTCCAGGCTAAAAATGACAATAAAATGCTCTATTCTTTAGGATGATATAAGGATAGGAGTCCAGGGAGCCGTGTTTACCACTAGGTGAAGCAAGTTCAATGGCAGAAGAAAATGAAATTAAACAAGGTAAGAGAAAGAGGTGGAGAGTAGGAAGTCTTGACAAGTACTCTTATCCCTGAACCTGCTCCCAGAGGCCAGCACTACTCTTCTATGGTTGTGTTATATAAGCCAATCGTTTCCTTTTTGAGTCACCTTAGGTCGCCTTTCTGGATCTTGTAACAATGACGACAACACAAACATCCTAACTAGTAGAGAGAAACATCATGTCCTCTTTCTCTCTGACTCTGGCCAGTGTCACAAGTCCATTTCCTTAGAACAACTTCATTGTGGCATTTACTATTGTTGCCTCTTCAACATTCTTCCCTTCACTTTTCATAAAAAGATACCATTTTTCCTTGGGAGCCTGTCTCCCCCTCTTCTCAGGCTACTCCATATGGATAAAGCTGATCCCCCTTAAGCTGGAGGGGCAAGTCTATGATGCAGGACTCAGCCACTCAGCACATTTCATGAACCCATGGCTCAGCTCAACATAAGATGCCATCTGGACTACTGGGGGTCAGGTCTAGTGCTTTTGAGAAACTTGATAACAGATTTAGTTCTTCCCATTGGGACTGCAGATGATAAGTGACAGAGGCACTGGGGCTACTGGAGAAATGTGAGGACATGTTCCCCAGGGGCAAAGAAAGCCCAAGCAGTCGTGTTCCTGACGGGCCAGAAACTATTTGTGCTTTTCTTCCCATGTTACAGGACAAAATTCTTTCAATGGCACAGCTCAGTATTCAAATCAGCTCCCCTCAGCACTTTCAAAGTTGTAACTCTTCCCTATTCTTTCCATTTTGAATGAAAAAGGAGTGAATGGATGAGTCAGATCTCTTAGAATGTGGCCTGAACCTGGGACTGACTTATTATACCAGAGACAGCTGCTGACTTGCCTGCTTACCTTCTTTCTATTTGTTTCTTACTCACTGTCCTGCCCTCAGGCTCAGCAATTTTGGCTCCCAATATACTGTACACCAGGTTTGCAGCAAAAGGGAAACCTCAATCCTCAGGTGGAAGACAGCGATATCAAAGAGGAGAGGATGTCAATGGGAATCGGCTTAGAGAATGAGAATGATGAAAGAATAAAAACATCCCAGCTTCCACAGTCCTCAATATTGGACTTGTCCAGTTCATCCCCAAAGTACATGACATCTTAGTTATCAACATCTTTACCTCAAGGGCTGGCACCTTATTTTTGCATGTATTTAATTTCCTAGTTCTTGGTTTGATTTTGAGCAAAACACCTTATTAAAAACTATATGTATTTTATTGAATTTTTTACAGAGAGGAATGGAGAGGGAGAGAGATAAAGAGTTAGAAACATCAATGAGAGAGAGAAACATTGTTTCAGCTCCCTCCTACACACTCCCTATTGGGGAAGTACCGGCAACCAAGGTACATGCCCTTGACTGGAATCAAACCTGGGACCTTTCAGTCCGAAGACCGGTGCTCTATTCACTGAGCCAAACCAGTTAAAGCTGAACAAAACATCTTGGGGTCAAGAGCAAGGGATCCATGTGTCCATAAACCCTACCTGCTTTATATCTTTTAAGGTCTGATATCCAGGCTGAGAGCATTTCTGCCCCAAGTCATTGTCAACATGAACAACCTCAGCTATGATGCACCTTTTATACTGTCACAGATTCTGTTTAGCCAAGATATTCCAGGTCTCTACAGTCTGTGGGTAAAATGAACACATATGATGATCAATGGCACCATTGTAATTCCAGTTAATGTACAGTAGGCATGGAGGAGTTCTCAAGAAGCAGACATTGTGCCGTGTACTGGAGACATATTAGTTAAATGAGGCAATATTGACACTATCTGTTCATAGTTAGCAACCTAAAGAGAAACGCTGGCTTTGGACAAATCATTAAAAATGTGCAGAATATTAAAAATGTCACGGTGGGATCTAAGCTAATACAGGAGGTCAGGAAAGGCACATCAACAATGTAACTTTGAAGAAGGAGTGTTTCGTTAAAGAAACCAAAGAAAGACTTTAAACTGCAGTGAAGAGAAGGTCCAAAAGGACAAGACAGAAATTAAAAGTATCAGTGTGGCCAGAGGCTAGAACAGCAAGAGGGAGCAGAGCCCTAAGGGGACCAAGGGGTGGGAAGGAGCCACATTTTGGAGAGCCTGGTAAGCCACGTTCAGAATGTTTTTAATTAAAGTAGACTTGAGAAAATTACACAGATTTAGAACAGATGCTGTGCAATGGGAACTAGCTGTGGAGAGAGGAGCAAAAGGATTGCCAGTGTCTGTGAAAGCCCAGCGGAGGTGGGACATCATGACAATGTAATGAAAGCAATCAGCACAGAGATTTAATTTTCTCCAACAACACTTAGCAGCCTGGAACGAGACAGAATGAAAAGAGGCCCCTAGGTCGCCTCAGAATTAGGGAGTGGCTTGTTATGTGCAAATGTAGGAAAGGAAAAGAGATAAAGGGTGTTGGTGTGAGCAGTGGCACTAAGACTGCCCATGAGCCCTGTCTTGCACAAAATGAGGAGTTAGAAAAGACATACATTATAATGCACAACAGCACAACCACTTTTCTCATCTACCCAGCCCTCTGCCCCTCAGCTAATATTACCCAAGTTTGCAGGTTCTTTGCATCTTCTGACTTCTTTCATCTAAAATGATATAAATCCACCTCTCCACACCACCTTCATTTTTTCCTCATTCCCAAGTTCTAAATATCAAGTATTGAGTCATTAAAAGTAATTCTCCCTATATGGTTTTTCTTCCAGCCCTGACCAAGTTAATTTTAGTTTCCCCTTTGCATTTCCCACTTTCTTACCTGGTTTTATATATATATATATATATATATATATATATATATATATATATATATATATATATATAAAACCAGTGTGTGTGTGTGTGTGTGTGTGTGTGTGTGTGTGTGGTGTTTATACGTATTTTTAAGACTGCTACATTGGATCACAATTACTTACTTGCAAGTTTCTCTCCACAGAGAGTAAAATTCTCAAGTTTTGGACCAGGTCTTATTCATCCTTAAGCCCACTGAGGGCCTGGCTCATAGGTTTAGCTGGAAGAAAGCACACAACTGTGCCTGAATGAATGAAAGGCTGGGGGTGAGTATGGTCTGGCCTCCTGTCTCTGAATCCATGGGAAAAGGAGTCAGAGAGCAAGGGTGTAGGGCTGTTTCTTAGTGTCCACAAGGCTCTCACCAAGTAGTCTTCATCTTCGTTGAGATGGGGGAATTGGAAAGGGCTGGGAACCTGAAGACAATTCTGGAAGTCTAAAACAAAGTTCAGGAAATGTTCTCTGGAATAAGAGTCTGCTAAATGAGCCAAACAGTCAGTTAAATTAGGTGATATAGATTCATTAGCAAAGTCCCATTTTCCATAGTTCTGGATTTTTCTGGTGATGCCCTGCTGCCTGGGAGTGGAGTGGTGACCTGGGAATTGCCAAGCGTTACATATTTGGGGACTACGCCTAAAGCGCCAAAGGTTGTAACCATGTCCCCTGCGGACAAGAACAAGTTGTATCTTTCTGAGAGCCAATAGTGAGACTGGACATTTTCCTCCTTCAAGTAGACTGCTATATTAATATGAAGTAAGTCACACCTTCTGACCATCACTACTTGTGTCCATTTAAGTATCACTTGTGTCAGGCACCTAGTAATTTATTCCAACTCACACATATGGATGATATACAGTATCTAATCTCCACATAAATATGTGTCAGTATAGAATTATACAGTTTTGATTTTCTAAGGCAGTGGTTCTCAAACTTTCTAATGCCACGAACCTTTAATACAGTTCCTCATGTTGTGGTGAACCCCAAACATAAAATTATTTTCGTTGCTACTTCATTACTGTAATTTTGCTACTGTTAATGAATTGTAATGTAAATATCTGTGTTACTGATGGTCTTAGGCTCTACAGCAGCGGTTCTCAACCTGTGGGTCATGACCATGGGAAAACACAGATATTTATATTATGATTCATAACAGTAGCAAAATTACAGTTATGAAGTAGCAACGAAAATAATTTTATGGTTAGGGGTCACCACAACATGAGGAACTGTATTAAAGGGTCGCGGCATTAGAAAGGTTGAGAACCACTGCTCTAAGCAAACAAATCTCCTTTGAAGTTTTAAGAAGCAATTTCTATAATTGCTAAATTGTCCTTATAATACTCATTCGGTAACTTATTTGCAATTAAAAAAATCAAAGATGTATGACAACAATCCAATGTAATAATGAAGATCAATTTTAGATTTAAAAACAATCTAAATTCCATGAATAGACCCAGGTAGCAATTATAATTTGAAATAGCATCAATTAAAATAATTTGCTTTGGTTAATAATAAATATATATTATAATATGAGAGTGCTGTAATTTCCTAGAGAAACAGACATTCAGATGTAAATTAAAAGCAATTATATAAAAACCATGGGACTTTAAATAATTTTGTTATTGGGAAAATTTTATACTGAGTATAGTTTTGAAACTATACTTAGTTTGAAGAAATAGAAAAAATTAATTGGGGTCCCAGGTTCCCTGAGATGACCTAGAAAGTTCTGACAAATAGCAAGGGAAAAAACACAGAAAGAAAACAACTAGAATTGAATAGGGCAAACAACAAATTGTTAATTGTTTATTTCCTTACCAATACTTTTTCAAAATTCCTATGTAATGTGGTGTGTTTGATTTGGGAATGTAAGTTTCCTCAGAGTTTCTTGGTGGAGTGAGGAAGAAGACAGGGAAGGAGCTGAAAATAGAGACGGTCTCAGCACAATATGTGCCACAGGAGCCTGTGCTTATCCTATCTCAGGATTCCTTCCTCTAAATTCCTATCCCTCTGCCCTGCCCCAAACCAAAAAAAGGACCAAAAAAGGGAACATCAGTATTTTCTTAATAGAGAGTAATAGTATATAACAGGGATAATATTTGTGGATTTGAATTGCTTACAGCAGAGATTTTGTTATAACTAGATCCAAGAAGAATTAAAATTATATAAACACATTATCTAAGAATACAAGAGTAGGTTTACTTCAAATTTAAAAAGAGCCCTAGCAGATTCATTTAATTTTTCTTTCCTTACACCTTTATTCTCAAAAAATTAGTAAATGAAGAGTTCTAATCACACGAAGCTAAATTTGATCATCCAGGCAAAACCTAAGGCTCATGGAAAAGGACACACAAAAACTTGTGAAATCATAAAATTATTTTTTAAAAGTTTTATATTAAAAGCATAACTTACACTTTGCAATAGTACAATCAATGTATGAATTAATTTATTTTATTGGGTATGGCTATCTATTTGCTACAAGTCTGTCATTAGGCAGAGAAGAGACAGGCTTCACATGCAAATGAATACACAGAAACTCTGGCTGTGTGTTCTCTTTCATGTTCATTTCAGCTAATGCTCTTTTACGGCTGTTTATAATAGTTGTTTTTCCTTTTCCCTGATATGAACCTCTGCCTTCAGATTAGGGAAATATTTATAAGCATTTAAGAATTGGCCCTCTGTCAAGAAGAATAAACATACACATTATAAGCCTAAATTGATCAATGGAAAATTCAGAGTTCTTCCAGAAATACGGGGAAACCTCATGAAAGTGAGCATGTTGAATGTGGGGTTATTTAAGGTGAGCAGGCTGAAATGTGGGGATAAAAAGCAGGTGAAATGGATAATGGCTCAGATAGAATGAGCAGATGCCCCTGTCATCTCAAGGTGGGCGCAGGTATCTCCTGTGAGTCAGGGCTGGGCTTTTTCTGCTGTGTTGCTGCCTTCAGTTGAGTTCTCATCACCATCACCTGCTTCCTGCTGGACGTGGGAGGCAAAGAGTGTGGAAGACAACCTTATGGCTCAGTAGGATACAGCCCTCTGCTCTCCTTCCAACGACTAGAAATAAGTCATCTCTCCAGGCCTTGCTGCACAGGAGCATAAGAAATATAGTCCCTGAGTAGGCAGCCTCTGTCCAGCTACAAAGGTTCATAAGGCATGAATGGAAGAACAGATGTGGGGAACAGCTAGCCTTAAATAATAACTACATTCAGCCTTTGATTTTTAAATCTAATGATCTTGATTTGGCAAATGGTTAATCTCATTGTTTAAACTTGTAAATATAGGTCCTACTTCATCATTTGAAAATCTTCCAGAGTTATAGTGGACAATAAGCAATGAACAGATTTGACATGGTTAGGAATGACTATTGATTTCAAAAAGCACTTATTTATCTTATACTTATAGTAAAGTAAATAAACTAAATGTTTAACACTTTTTTTGGACACTGGTATACAGAAGTGAACAAAATGACATATAGTTTATATTCTAATGGGGAGATCAATAGCAAAACATACAGAAGAATGTAAAGAAACAGACTAGATAGTGTTAAGCACCATGAAGAGGTTGAATGGGAATGGCAAGTGACACTAGAGAGCTGCTCAGGGAGACCTCACTGAAAAAGTGCAGCTCCATGATGGCATAAAGGATGAGACAGTGTCAGTCATGTGAAAGTTCAGGTGCAAGTTTTCAAGGCAGTGAGTATGGCAAATGGAGGAAGGCAGGGAGGGAGGTGATGTATGAGTTTTTGAAGGATAGCAAATACAAGGAAAGAAGCAACTAGTTGCATGCAGAGGTAGAGGGTTTGGATGAGAGCATGAATCACAGTGTTGGTGGACAATGAGTTGAAATGGTAATCAGGAGCAAGGCCAGGTAGGGTTCTGGTGGCCAAAGAAGGATTCTGGTATCTATTCTCTTTGGAATAGGAAACCACTAAAATGGTGGGACTGTTGGAAGCAGGAGAGTGGTACACTCTGATAGATCTTTAAATTGCTGCCATGTATAGAAGCATTTGAGACATGAAAGTAGGTATGACATGAAGAATTCATGGCCATGTTAGGAAATGCATCTAACCCATATGTGGGAAAATGTGAGTCTTGCTGGCAGAGGTGAGCTATGAGTTTTGAAGGATTAGCTGTAAATGAACAATTGAGATGGGAAAATCTGGCCAAAGTAGCATAGCAGAAGATGGTAGAGACAGTGTAAAAATTATGAATTAATCAGTGGCAGAAGATAAGGTCCATCATGAAGAGACTTTTGTATTATACTGAGGAATTTGGATTTTATCTTCAGAAGAAAAATGTTTGAAGACCTAAGCAGAGGTGTGGTATGACCAGATTAGGTCCTCTGATCACCTGGGAGAATGTACTGAGTGCCTTTGATAGGGACAGCAGTTGGTCGCATGGAAAGTGACATGAAAAGTGACAGGGCCTAAAGCTGAGACCATGGCTACACAAATGGAAAGAGTAAGTATCAAAGGGAAGAATAAGAAATCTAGAGTTTTCTCCCTTTCTCTAATTGTTATTAGCACTTTCAAACAAAGAGAATACGGAGCAAGAAGCAAATAGCTGGATAGAAAAGAAGAGGGCTATCACCGGGTAGAAGTCTTTCAGTGAATAAGAGAAATCTTACTTTCAATAAAAATAAGTCTTTAGAAGTGAACAATAGTGTGATAGGTGGAAAGCCATCTACCTTCATTTTTAAAAATGTTTTTATTGGTTTTAGAGAGAGAGGAAGAGACAAGGAGAGAAACATAGATGTGAGAGAGAAACATTGATTGGCTGTTTTATGCACAACCTCTATTGGGGATCAAACAGATAATCAAAATGCCACCTTTTGTGCATGGGACAATGCTCAACCAATTGAACCACACCAGCCAGGGCAACCATGTACCTTTAAAGGCATTGAATTATTTCTATCAACTTGAAATAAAAATATCTAAATAGTACAGAGTTAGGTACTTAGAGTTAGATACTGCATCAATTTAAAAAAATAAATATATCTCAGAGTGATATTTACAAAACTTTGTATCAGTTAACTAGTTGCCAAAGATAATACCTATTTGTTCAACAGTATATCATTAACTTATATTAATCATAGGGATTATTTAAACATATTTATTGAGCACATTACCTGTTAGACACTGTGCTAAATACTATGCATATATTAACTAGAGGCCTGGTGCATTAATTCATGCACATTAAAAGTAAATTCATTAGAAGGTGGCAGGCAGTGCAGGACTGGATGAGACAGGCATGACCTGCCCTGGAGCCAACCTCCCAGGGTCCCTCCCCAGCTGGCTGCACCTGGGGTGATGCCAGGGCTCAAAGGCATCTGCATAGTGAGCAGGGTCCCTCGGGTTGGCCTGTGGGGATCAGTCTAAAACCGGCAATCTGACATTCCTTGAGGAGTCTCAGAATGCAAGAGGGCACTCTGCAAAGTTGCTACTGTTTGGCAGCTCCATGGTTGCTTAGGCTTATATATATATATATATATATATATATATATAATCTCATGAATTCTTTTTTTAAATATATTTTTATTGATTTCAGAGAGGAAGGGAGAAGGAGAGGGAATGAGAGATAGAAACATCAATGATGAAAGAGAATCATCGAATGGTTGCCTTCTGTATGCCCCCTACTGGAGATTGAGCCTCAACCCAGGCATGAACCCTTGACTGGAATTGAACCTGGGACCCTTCAGTCTGCAGGTCAACACTCTATCCACTGAGCCCAACCAACTAGGGTTTATCTCATGAATTCTTAATAATCTTGAATTAAGTACAAATATTATTGCCCTTATTGTATGATGAAGCTGAAGCTCAGGGGGATGGTGAAATTTGCTCATGGTCAGGTAGTCAATAGCAGGGAAGGGATCCTACCCTTATTTTGAACTACAAGACAACATCACCTCTGTCACATTTTTTTTTTTCAGTATAGTATGATCATTCATTGACATATCTTCTTAGGGGGTTCATACCATATGACAGGATATATTTTAAATCAAGCTATTTGTTTTGGAATTAAAAAAAATAAACTTGCTTTTCAATTTTAAGTGAATTTGACATTTTTTTAATTAGTTAAAGGCCCTAACAACAGCAAGAGTTCTCAGAGATGGTTTCTCTGATGGGATGGGCAGGCTTTGGAGCTAGCAGGTCTGGATTCAAATTCAGTTCCGCATGTACTGTCTGGTTTATCTAAGAGTTTACATCTATAAAAGGAGGAGTTTACCTACATCAGTGCTGGGCCCAAAGGAGGCATTCAGTAAACATTATCAAATACTTTTACAGATTAAGTACAGTAACCATTGAATTGGAAGCAGAAATAATAAACCAGTCCTTTCTTCATAAAAAATGAAACTAGCCTGCTTAGTTGCAGAATTGTCCTTCTTGTTCTGTGTTTAAATTAAGATAAAGTATTGTCTTTTTTCTGGTCTTGGTAACTTTGCCAATCTTTTATTTGTCTGTCTCCTCATTTCCCTCCTCACCCCTGCCCCCCAAAAAAAGCTCCAAATCAGTCAAGAAATGATGAGCCCACGCCTTTGGAATCTTGAGGTCACAGTACCAGGGACTGCACCACCATCTGAGTGTGTTCGTCACCAGCTCCCTCTGCTTTGCACTTGGCTCTTTGCCCTTCTTTCCCATGTGTTGGCTGTTCTCATTTCCAGATCAGAGTTGACCTTTTTTGTAAGGTTAAAAAAAGCGTTAAAAGCCTCTGCCTTTTTACTGTCATACATTATTAGCTTTCTCATCCCATCAAATAAAAGAGCCGCATTTTCTACCAGGCTCTTGTGACGGATGTATTTAAAGAAGGCTTTCCCCTCCACTTTCTTACAGTTTGCAAATAATCTAACATCATGAATTAATTTAACAAATGTAGTAAAGTAGCCTTCTATCTCCATATAGAACTCCCTCACCACCACTATCATTAAAAATTAATACTGAGTTGCTTTGACTCATTACCCCAAAATGCCAACATAATCACAGAATTAGAGCAGGATCTCTTTCACTGTCAAGTACATTCAGTATATTTTAAATACTTTGGTATATGTCAATGCATTGTGTGACATACAGATGGTAAAAATGTTATTAGCATTGCATAACAATTTTTAAAACTTTCCTTTCAAAAGAATTATTTGTAAGAAATAATACACAGAGAGCCCATGTTCCTTTTATCTAGTTTTCCACAAATATTTTTAAACAAAGAGACAATAGTGCAGTGAAGCCCTTGGGAAGGAGCAGGAGAGGGGATGATGGGATAAATGGGGGAATGTGTATATATATATATATATGTGTGTGTGTGTGTGTGTGTGTGTGTGTATAATTAAAAAATTCATTTCTACCTGTGTATGCCACTGCAAAGTACTTTGATAGGCCCAATGATCTTCCTTTTGTTTGAGACCTGAGACAAATTTCTTTAGTGTCAATAGGGTTTTTGCCTTTTTAGCAGTCACATGTTCACAAGTATTACTTTCCCTGTTTTCTGAGAGAATTCTTGGACAGAAGAATTAAAATTCTCAATATAAAAACACCAGAATTATTTACTACAAATTCAATATTTAAACTAGTAAAATAATTACAATACTCAAAGTAATTTACTCACTCTAAAATATCTGTTACTTATTATGCAAAGCGTATAGGAAAGTTGTCAAATAACACTGCATTAGAATTGACACTAATATTATAGCTTATTGTATGCACTGGTGATGTGTGTGTGTGTGTGTGTGTGTGTGTGTGTGTGTGTGTGTGTATTTGGTTACTTTAATTTCTAGACCACTGTGTGTTTTAATATGGTTTCCTGTTATTTGTATTGTGACATTTACTTCATTGAATTTTCTACAGGTTTAGAAATCTCTCCAACGATGCATCTTTTGAGACAAAGTGAATGCAAGCTCTTTCAAAAGAGAAGGGTTAAAAAAGTCTCTTCAGAATTCTACAATGTTTTCCATGATCTAATCATAAAACTACATTATCATGGTGACAGCCTTCCATATCTGGTTCCTCTGAGCCTCTTTAAATTAATTCAACACCATTACATTTCTGGGAACCTAGAGGCTGTGACTTGGAGTCCAATTAAAAACATAGCATAATTTAACTATTGATGAAAAGATAATCTTAGAAAGTTCATTTTCATGGGGATTATTAAAAACTTGATATATTCCAAATGGGAATAACAATTTCATTTTACCTCAGGTAAGGAAAGTAAATGGAAGAAAGTTCAATTGTAAGTACAATTTTAAAAATTGCCTCCAAAAATATAATTTTGGATACTTACACTGGTGTTCTTGATTATCAATAGTGAAAAAACATCTTGTTTTTCTTTCAAAGTTAAAAGTGTGTAAGCAACCAAACAAACAATAAGTCCTAACATAGTGTTAGTCCTCTGAGTTTGGCAAATGGAAACCACTGAATAAAACCTCAGTCCATATGGGGAAAAAAGCTATGAAGTCCATGAACAATTTTAGAGAAGAATTTATAGACCACTTGAATTCTTAGTCATATTAATAGTTAAATAGTATGTGCAATAATTTGGCACAAGTATTAAAAATGACTTAGTCTAATTAGGTAGACAACAATTCACTTCTGGCTATAGTCCCAGTTGAAGCATAACTTATAATATGCTTTATTAACTATTCTATAAATTCTTAACTACCAGGGTTACAAATTCCTGTGTTCCGACAGTAGATGTTGTCAGGAAATAGCAGTTTTCCCCTATTTTCTCCATCTGACCTAGAGATGGCCAATATCGGGGTTCTAGCACCAACTGAGAAATGGAGGGTGGATGGCAGTCATGGGAATATCTCTAGGTTGAAGGAGAAAACTGTGCCTGAGTTTTTTATTGTTTCTATTGAAAACAATATATAACATTACTTTTGTATATTTCATGAAGAAGCTGTTTTTCCAAAAATAAAATAAAAAATGTAAATAAGTAATACTAATAATGACTTGTACAACCTTTGCAGTTTGTATTAACTTAGACATTGACCATGGTCAAGTTTCCTATTACCTATACATATAAAAAGCCATTGGCCATAACTGGGTAATAGCTAAAGACCCGTTACCAAGAGGTACATCGAGCACCTCTTGGTCCCGAGGCTCACAGGCTCCAATTGCAGCAGCAAGGTGAGCACCAGGCAGGTGGGGGCAGGGAACACAGCATAAGTCCCCAGGTGGTGAGCGGAGATACTACTGCCATGTGGGGAGGGGCAGGAGGCACATGCAGAGCCAATAGTCCGGGGGAAGGGAGGAGGTGGTGCACAGGGGAAGGGCATGAGCTGGGAGAGGAATTGAGGCAGAAGATAAAAAGCTGTTACTAAGGGAAAGAACCAAACAGTTTGGTTCAGAGTAGCCAAAAGCTCGGACACTCAGCACTGGGGAGAAAGGAATGGGGACCAGCCAGGCACAAATGAGTTCACAAGGCCCGCAGCAGTGGCAGTGGAGTCTGGGGTCCTACCAGCACAGTGGGTCTGGGGGTCCTGCCCTCCCCCCACCCTGGGGTGCCGGCAGAGCATGAGAGGCATCACAGAGTGGCAGACCTGGCCCTGATGGCAGGCTAGGCCAAGGGGACCCCACACATGCATGATTTAATCATACACTGGGCCTGTAGTCCTTTCTAATAATAGAGAAACATGCAAATTGACCATACCTCTGCTACACCAGCAAGCCATGCTCACCAGCCACACCCATCAGCCAATCAGCAGCAAGTATGCAAATTAACCCAACCTAGAGGGTGGTTAATTTGCATATCCTGGTACAGAGGGAAGACTGAAGACAGCATAGAAGAAAGCCAAGTGCTGCAGAAGGGAGGGAAGCTGTGAGAAGCAAGCAAGTGGAGCGGTGAAAAAGGGAGGGAAGCAGGCGGGGCAGGGGAGAAGGGAGGGAAGCAAGGAGGGCTGCTGAGAAGGGAGGGAAGCTGGCAGGGCAGCGGAGACTGTAGCAGGAAGTCCTATTGCAGGAATTTTCCTGCAATGGGTCCCTAGCAATCTATAAAAGGAGAGTTCAACAAGCAAATTAATTGTGCCAATACCATCAGGAAGTTATGCTCAGCAGGGTATATTTCCCAATATTCATTTTAAGCCTCTCTTTCTTTTAAAAATATTTTTATTGATTTCAGAGAGAAAGAGGAAGGGAAAGAGAAACATCAATGATGAGAGAGAATCATAGATGGCCCTGCCTCCTGCATGCCCCCTATTAGGATTCGAGCCTGCAATCTGGGCTTGAGCCCTGAGCGGAAATCTATGACCTCATGACTCATAGTCGACACTCAATCACTGAGCCAAGCTTGCCAGGCGAGCCTCTCTTCTTTAACTTCAGCTTGACTCCACTTCAACACCATCTCCCCAACTCACTTTCCCATCTTCCTTTTCAAATTGTTAGCTTCCCAGCAGTCTGAGTATTGGAAAAATTGATAGAAGTACCGAAGCCTGGTGGAGAGTCCAGGCTGCTGGGCAAAAGTGTGGGGACAGTTACTAGACTTGGTCTATTGAATGGTCAGCAAGAGACCACTGAAGAAAGAGGTTCCAGTAGAAGCACAGCAAGGAGGCCAGGCAGGTAGGCAGTTAGCAGCAGAGACAGCCACAACAATGAAGCCAGATTCCCAATACTGGTTTAGGGTAGAATCAGGTTTCCCATAACCAAATGAGGGCTCAAAAGAGTAGAGCAATGTCATTCAGGACCTAGTCAATAAATAAACCCTTGTATATTAGAGACAATACAGAAGACTATTGAGTTATATGAAACCAGTACATCTGCAGTGACCTTGAGCACAAGACCCTCATCCCAATGATGCCCCTTAGGACAAATGCCTTAGGGAGAATTGAAGTATCCCCCAGTGTTGTTCTAGGGTGTTTTATTGTTGATTTACCCACCAGACCAGTGGGCAAAGGAGCTAAAACATTAAAGAATTTTATATCTCAAATTAGGATCAATCTGAAAACTGGTGTAGAATATTTCTTCTTGAGAGGAAATAGATTTATTAGTGGAACCCTGTATTTGAAAGACTGTGGTATCTATTTTAGTGATAATAAGATGAAGGTTGACATTCAGGGTTTGCTGTAAGTGTCCAATGTGGTGATATTTGAAAAATCATTTTGTCTATTATGAATCCTTGTGTTTTTTAAAATAAATTTTTATTTATTTCAGAGAAGAAGGGAGAGAGAGAGAGATTGATAGAAACATCAACGATGAGAGAGAATCATTGATTGGCTGCCCCTGTATGCCCCCTACTGGGGATCGAGCCCACAATCCTGGCATGTGCCCTGGACTGGAATGGAACCTGGAGCCCTTTAGTTGCAGGCTGAGGCTCTATCCACTGAGCCAATCCAGCCAGGGCAGGAATCATCTTTTTAATTAGACTTTATTGATACCTTTTGCCCTAATACTTCTACTAACTCCAGTTACTTAGGGCAGTGGTCAGCGAGTTTGCTGACCACTGATCTAGACTCTCAATTCCAATAATTACAGGCTGTTGTTGTTCCTTGTGATTAAGCCCCTAGCCCAGTGGTCGGCAAACTCATTAGTCAGCAGAGTGGCAAACCGTGGGTCAGAGCTGCATGTGCTCACAAGCAGCAGTTTGCCGACCACTGATTTAGGTCAATGAATTTAATAAACAAAAGTGCACATTCATGATTGACTAATATACACAAACTGCAAAAGTATCAATTTAACTTTGATATCCCATTCTTTTCTCTTCTTATTCGAGTAAGAAAAAGCCAGATCAATACCTCAAGTCTATATCCCTTGACATCTCCTTACAACCTATAAAGTTGTGAGTGCTCTAACGTATCCCTTAAGGCAGTGGTCGGCAAACTCATTAGTCAACAGAGCCAAATATCAACAGTACAAGGATTAACATTTCTTTTGAGAGCCAAATTTTTTAAACTTAAACTTCTTCTAAAGCCACATCTTCAAAATAGACACTCCCAGGCCGTGGTATTTTGTGGAAGAGCCACACTCAAGGGGCCAAAGAGCCACATGTGGCACGCATGTGGCTCACAAGCCGCAGTTTGCCGACCACTGCCTTAGAGGTTGGCTAATTTTTTTGAAAGTTCTTATCAACAGGAGCCTTGGTTCCCTAGCACTCCTCTCCCATTGTGTGCTTTGATTTGTACTTACACAACACTGCACTCCTGCATCTCTTCGCTTCTAAAGTGCTTCTTCCTGACTGCCTTTTTGCTCCTGCTGCCAGAAGGAAGCAGAGACTTTGCTGGCATCTATAGCTCCCTCTCTGCTCTCTCTAGACTCTTCTGCTCTCACCATAAATACAAATCCTCGCCTCTCATTTTGTACAGTGAAGGTTTCACCTCTGCTAGTACTGCCTTCTGAATCCCAGCTAAAACTCAGCCTGTGGATGGGGTGATTCTGAAATTCCTTTCTTTGATTTGCGTTCTGGAGAGATTCACTCACCAGCTCTGCAAACAGGGAGATGACAGTTGAAAGACAAGGGTTCTTGTAATAGTTTGTGTCTCAGAACCCTTTGCAATCTATTTATAAGGATTATGAACTCTTAAGAAAGAAGTACGTATACGTACATATCATTTTTCATATATTATAGGAGGTTTAACCCTGAAGCCTTGTGTGAATCTACTACATTGGCCGAGGTGACCTGGGACCTCAGGTTAAAACTTCTCTTATGCAAAGAAAAATAAATGTCTTTGTAGGTACAACCGAGTGCAAGTTCTGATTTTGATTGTGTGTGTTTCCAAAATAGACAACATTCACTGAGTTGACGTTTCTTCTTCTGTAAAACATGATAACAATATTCATTTTCTGAGTTGTTGAGGATTATAAATAATTTGGTAATATCCTAGCATAGAGAAGTTCTTTAGTAAACATCAAATCATTAAAAACAATTCATCCCATTACTTTCTGGTAGGACATTAGTTCCTACATCAAGATAACATTAAAGGGTGTGTAAGTGACCGGAATTAAAATTATACAAAAGATATTGTTTTGCCATAAACCTTTTCTCTTTGAACTATTTTGCTAATTTTTATTTCTCACTATCTATAATAATGAAAGCATAACATGCTACTTAGGCCAGAAAGCCGAACCATCTTCCGGATGTCCTTCTGGATATCTTTCCAGACGACCTTCTGCACAAAGATGAGATTGGAGAGCTGAGCCCCTTGCATGAATTTCATGCATTGGGCCTCTAGTGTTAGTATGTTTATGTAAGTAGCAATCAATGTTGACTCAAGCTTGTGGTAGAAGTTCTGGGAAAAATGAAGGAGAATTTCTTAACTGAGTCTCAAATAGGGAATTTCTACATCTAAAACTTTGTATCTTTAGGCTTTTAATTCATATTTTCAGTTTTATACATTGATTAATATGTATACAGGTTTGGGATCTAATCTTATAAATTAAGTGTCTTGTAATCATTTTTTAAAGTTCAGATCTCATTCGTATTCCAATATTCCACATTGGCATCCAAAGGTCCCCAGGATAAAACAGCTACTTATGTGCATGGTAACGTTTCTTTACATCTATAATAATAAAAGCATAATATGCTAATTAGACCAGACATCTTTCCAGACAGCCAGGACTGTATGGAAAGCCCAGATCCTGGTTGCTTGCCAGAGGAAAGCCGGAGCCAATAGCCAGGGGAAGGAAGGCCTACTCTTGCACAAATTTCGTGCATCTGATTTCTAGTGTATACAATAAAAAAGGTTGGAACTCTTCTAGGAATAGAGCAAATTAAGAGTGAGGTTCACTGCTATCTATTTTAAATACAATCATGTCCTTCTGGACTGAGCGGGAGAAGACAGTTCTACTTTTAGTTATTTATGTAGTTGTCCTATTCACTTTATTATTCACTCATAAGCACCTTTTACTGGCTAGTCTGTGTGCTTGGCCCTGAAGATACAAAGATGTGTAACACATGGGTCTTGTCTCCAAAGGTAAGTAGAGAGTGAGTCCTTGACTCTTATTTAATGGAAGAATGTAAAGCACAGTATTTAAAGGCACACTCTTTACTATCTGATAAACCTGTGTTTGCATCTTGCCTCTGAAACTGATCATTATCTAACTTAGCCAATTACCAAAGCCCTCAGGGGCCCAATTCCTGCCTCCGTAAAATGTAGAAATAGTATCTACCCTGCAAGATTGTTGTAGAGATTAAACAGAGGCAAGGTAAGTGGCATGCTAAGCAAAATGACTGGCACATACTAGTTGCTCAATAAACACTAGCTATTATTACTACATCTCTAGCACCCTAACTCTAATAACTGAGACAGCTTCATAAGCCTAAGAAGGCTTATTTTATTGCAGAGTAACACAGGTCTGAGTTGTATTTTAATCTTTTCTATCTCTAGGCTAGACAACCCCATTTCATTAAACTTTATTTCAAATTTGAATCATACCTTCATCCCTGTCATTCTATCAGGGCCAAATATAAAACTCACAACTATTAAAACTCTTTCTAAATCCTAGGACCACAACAGAGAAGTGGTGACTCTCTATCCCTTTTCCAGCCAAATAGCAATTTGAATTCTATGCAAGTACTGACCCTCCATAGTTTCTCTGACCCTTAACTACTGGCCAGAGATGTTCAAGCTAATGAGCTTTGTGCACACCCTCATTCATTATGTCTGCCCTCTAATACTTCTTTCAGAGCAACTCAACATCACTCTAATGGACATTATGGAAAAACCTAGACATATTTATCAGATGTAGAAATATTCAAGAAATTACTAATAACTTGGTGGTAGAAGAAGAAGCACTGTGGTTTTTAATAACATTTTTTAAAGATTGTGTTACATGTATAAAAGCTAAATTCTGTCTACAAAGATACTCCAGGACTTAGGGGTTCACTGGATAAGGTATCCTACAAAAGTTTAATGAAGTGGGGTTGTCAAGTGAAATTGGTCTTACAATTCATGTCAGCATAAGGAAGAATAGAATTGTGATGTTTATTAAGAATGAAAATGAACTGGTAACAGAGATTGTAAAATTTTTCAAAAATGTACTTGAACATTTGTTACTTACCTGGACTTCTGAGGCTCTGTGTTACAAGAGCAAGAAGTAGCATGGATAATGTAGAACGAGCCCTTCTTTTTCCACAAGTGACAATTCAATTACAGTGTGAACTGATCTCTGATATCTTTTTAGTTTTCCCATTGAATGTTTGAATTTTGAGAAATGAAAAGGTGTTTTTTTTTGTGATTGGTTATTTTGGTGGTAATTTCTAGCAGTATTCTGAAAAGATTAGTAAAACAACAACCACACACACACACAACTATTGGGTCCCCTCAGAAAGTAAGTTGTAACTAGCAGTAGTACCTAGTACACATTTATTAAGAACAAGTGAATTCAATGGAATACAATGCTACCATAAAAAAGAAGGAACTCTTACCATTGGCAACAGCATGGATGGACCTGGAGAGCATTGTGCTAAGCAAAATAAGGCAGTCAGAGAAAGATAAATCTCACATGATCTCACTCATTTGTGGAATATAATGGAAAACATAAACTGATGAACAAAAATAGAGCCAGAGGGAAAAATATTTTAGAATATAATAGAAGTAATCCTGTTATTTGCAGGTATTTAATATTTCCTACAACTTTTGTGATATTATTATATGTTAGTACAATTTTGTATTTAAAATCTTTTTTTCTTAAAATATTAATGTTTATTAATATTTAGTAATATTATACTAAATTTTTTTTTCAAAATATTTATGTTCATTGCATGTAGATAGCTAATTATTTTGCATCTACAATCTGGTAATAGATTTATTTTGTATAATGTAAAAAAAAAGAACAAGTGAATTTGTTGGGGAATCAAATGACTACAGCATGAGATGTTTGTCAAATCTCTCATGGAGTCCCTGGTGGACAAGCTTGAGAGACGCACCTTGTGGCACAGTTGAGGTAAGTATTTTAATGGGCAGACTTCATTTAAAAGGTTCTTTCTATGGATCTTCCTAACTAAAAAACTGTTTCGAAGGGGAGAATTGTAGCATCCTAATCACAATTGTGGAAAATCAAACAGCAAATATCTTTTTATGATACCATCAAAATTTTGACAGACCAAATAAACAAAACAAAAAAATCTAATAATTTATTTATATATTACTTTAGAAAGATAAAAAAAGCTATTGTAATAATATGTAAAATGGGGAACAAAATAATTTTAAGGTAATAAGGTAATGTGTATAAATAATAAGGTAATTTAAAAGTATTAAGTGAAAATTATATTCTTTAGACAAATATTCACCGAACATGTACTATTCATCTGCCAGATACTATGTTAAGAGCTGCAGATGAAACAATAGAGAACACATTCTCTATTCTCATTGAGCTTATACTCTATCTAAAGGGCGAGATAAAAAATTAACAAGTGCCAAGACAGGTTTGGCTCAGTGAATAGAGTGTCGGCCTGCGGACTGAAGGGTTCCAGGTTTGATTCTGGTTAGGGGCATGTACCTTGGTTGCAGGCACATTTCCTGTGGGGTGCATGCATGAGGCGGCTGATCGATGTCTCTCTCTCATCAATGTTTCTGACTTTCTATCCCTCTCCCTTCCTCTTTGTAAAAAATCAATAAAATATATATTTTTAAAAATTAACAAGTAAATCTACACCAATAAAAGAGAAACATGCAAATTGACCATCATTCCACTACACCCACCAGCCAACCAGGCGGGAATATGCAAATTAGAAGGAAAGATATGGCGGCTACTCAACTGCTCCAGTCATGGAGTGGCTGGGCAGGGCAGGATGTCTGCAATGAGAGGGGGTAGTCAGGGGTGAAAGAATCTACAGGAGCAGCACTCTGGCCACAGCGAAGTTAAGAGTCTTCAGCGAAGATGAAGATGGCAGACTCTAGCCTGAGTCTGCAGCAAAGATGGCAGACTCCAGCCAGAGTTTACAATGAAGATGGTAGACTCCAGACCAGGTGTGCAGTGAAGACGAAGGCTGCAGACTCCAGTCAGAGCCTGAAACAAAGACAAAGAAAGCAGACTCTGGCCAGAGTGAAGGCCTGGGTCCCAGGTGCCAGAGGAAAACCGGTGCTGGAAGCCAAGGGAAGGAAGGCCTATTGCACAAATCTCTTCATGCAATAGGCCTCTAGTAATTACATAAGCAAAATAATCCATGATTTCAAAAGTGCTAGAGATGGAGGGAAAATCAAGAAAAAGATCAATGAAGAACAGGCAAAATCAGCCAATGGACTACATATGGAAAGTAAGAATGAGTAACAAGGAAGGATTAAGAATGTCTTTCAAAGTTATGGTTTGCAAAAACTGTAAAAATTGTTGGGCCCTTTCCTAAAGATAAATTAGACTGAAAAAGATTTAGGGAAGATTCAAGGTTTTCATATTGGCCATGATATTTCAGTGAAGTCTAAAAGAGTCAGTTACATACATATGAGAAAGGGTCAAAGTTTGAGACATCAAAATGAGAATCACAACAACAGATATGACATCTGAAGCCTTGCAAATATATGAGACTATCTTAGGAGAGAGTCTGGTCAAAGGATACAAGTGGGTTTGGGGTAAGCAGGTAGAAACTTATTATTTAGGGTTAGGAAAAGAAGGAGGAGGTGATGAAAACCAGAGTTGCAATTAGGATGGTGAAAAGTAGGAGTTTGGGGTCACAGAAGTTAAGGGAAGAAAGTATTTTTAAAGAGGGGAAATATCAGTGAAGTCAGATGAATTCAGATAAGAACCAAAATGTTGGTTTTGACAATTTGGATAGGATTGGAAGATCTTGACAAAAGTAGTTTTAGTAAACCCGGGGGCAAATGAGATTAGTAAGTAAAAATAGATAAGGTATAGATAAGATGTGATAATAGATTAGGTAAGAACAGATAGCAGAGAAAATGAAATGAAAGGAAATGGAGACATTATATTAAGCAAGTATTTTTTTAAGTTTCTGTAAGGGGAACCATGTCATACTGGAATGGTGATGAGAAAGAAATATGATGTCAAAAAAAGTATTGATTTTTAAGTAAAAATTGAGAGCATGAAAATATGTCTATATGAACTCATTAGAAATGGAGAAAGTTGTGATAACTGCATACTGAAAATTATTCATAATGCTAGAAGATAGTCAGAAAGAGATGAGGAGTTCAGACAAACTGGTTTGTAGCTTGATGTTGGACAGTGATGGGCTTTCAGATTTTTCTATTTTCTTAAAACAGTATAAGATGATGTCAATCGTCTGAAGGGGCAAAAAAAAATTATGTGAGGTTTGAGAAAAAAAGATAAGGCATGAAATAGTCTTCATGCGGGGTTTAAACCTAGCCTCATAAAGAAACATAGCATGATTGTGTGGAAGAACCTGGCACACAACTGACGTTTTTGGTAATGAACCTAAAGTAAACTAGTCAACTTGGGTGGTTTTCTCCAGAGAACTTCAGCTACTCTGTTGCCAACACTCAAGAAAATGGTAGGTTTCCCTAGTGTTGGGATTGGCCAGGGCAGTGGTCGGCAAACTGCAGCTCGCGAGCCTCAATGCAGTTTGCAAGCTTCAGTTTACCACTGTTGACTAATGAATTTGCTGACCTAAACTCTCGATTCCAATAATTACAGGCTATCATTCCTTGTGATTAAAGCCCTACCAGTGGTCGGCAAACTCACTAGTCAACAGAGCTGCAGTTTGCTGACCACTGGGCCAGAAGAATATTATGAAAGAAGAGAAGAGGAAGGGAGTTGAAGATACTTGGAGGGAACAACTAAATGACAGAGCATAAGATCTAATTGGGCAATGAGGGGAGTAAAGAAAGGTGTGGATTTCTGGATGTAAAAAAAAAGAGGTAAGATAAATGGGTGGAATTTAAAAAATGCAACAGCAGAATCTTGAGAGCAAGTTAACATGTAAGATTGAGTGTAGTGATGGAATGTAATATTTAATACTGAGGATTCAACAGTGTTACATTTTCCAATGATGATAACATCTAGGATGTGACCATGGCAATGAGTGACAGTGATGGAAAGAAAGAAATGATCACTGGAGCTGCGGAGGTCGAAAACTAAGAGACCAGAATGCAGGTGGTTGATGACATGGATGTATGGATGATGGGTTAGCACTGTGTATGTGATTGCTTTTCCTAAATGCACATGTTATCTTAGGATACACTAGTGAAGGTGTAGTGGGTATAGTGTGTAAAACAAGGAAGACGATAGTCATGTTCTGTGTGACAGTGGTAAGCCATTTCCTTTTAGCTTCAGATTCCATTTTGTGTGACACATTTTAAAACAGCTAATGCCAAACGAGAAAAGAATCCAGAACAAGGGAAAGAATAGTGAGAAAATGTAAAATGTATCATAAGAACAACAGTTGAAGAGTTGAGGGCATTTAGACTTGAAAAGAGAAAACTTTAGGGGAAACATGAGAGATGTTTTCAAATATTTAAAGTGCTATCTTGTATGTGGGGGAACAGCTAGATTTAATCTGTGTTGTTTTTGAGGGAGAACTGATAAAATAACGGGTGTGACAGGAAGACATCTTTTAGTACGATATGAAAAAGAACTTACTTACAGTCAAAGTCCAAAGACACAACATGTTTTCTTGGACAACACAGATGGCTCACCATTGGAGGAGTTTAATCTAGTTCGCATATCCTTCAAGAATCAGAGGTCAATGTCTTATTTTGCTATTCTCTGTAGAGGCATCAAAGTCTAAAATATTAAATTACAGTTTTTAATCTGGTGACGATTTCTTCCTGATCTATATATTTGTTCGTGTGAAGCAATTTAACTTATTTCTTACTTTTTCAAATATCACTGATGAAGTGCGTGTGGTAGAATCCAGAAATTATCAAACCTAGAATTAAAGGTGCCATATTTGAACTCCAGCTATACTATTTATTAGTTCCTTAATTTCACTTAACTTCACTTTTACACAAATATAACATGAGAATAACTGCTTGGTTAAGAAGGCTATGAAAATATTTTTTGGGGAAGCAGGCCAAAAAAAGTTATTAAGGCCAAGAAAAAGTTATTAAAGTTTATATAGATTAGTAAATTCTCAAAAAGTGGTTGATGCATATTAGATTTTCAGAATGGCCTAATGAGGTTCTAGTAGCTTATAAAAGCTCTCCAAGTTTTTTTTCTGATAATTCCATTGACTAAGGTAAGGTGAAAAAAAAAGAAATATAGCCAAACTAATAACCTTATTACCCAACTTATAAATTGCATCTTTTAATATTCCCAGTGTCTTAATAATTATTATTTCAGGTAAGATATGTAAGCCTGAAAATATGTTGATTTGATAACAATTTACATGAGAAGTACCAAAGCTAGGGCAATAGCTTGGTCACATCTTCAAGTTCAAGGCCACAGGGGAGCTTTTGAATATGTAGATAATAAGAGAAAATGAAATAGCCAGCCTATGCCATCCTGGAGACTTTAATAATGTGTAAGTTTTGTACCAAGCTTTAACATCTCTTACGCTGTCTCTGTTGGTCTTCCTGGATTTGAGAAAACAGAGAGAAACAATTTAAGATCACTCCACCAGCAATCCAAATTACCTAAGAAGAAGGGATTGTTGCATCATTTTGTGTCAGAGGTTCACTTCTCATGATTTGGCTGGACAAAGTCTCATCATGCGTTGGAGTTAAGAGCCTGTGACTGGGAATTAGAAAACTGGGGTTGAGCCCTTTCCTGCTGGCACCTCGGGGTGACTCCGTTCTTGAGCCCTAGTTCCTTCTGAGCAGTGGTAATAATTCCAAGCTCACTCACTTCATGGTATGTTTTGTGGATGGGGCTCTGGGTAGATGTGTGCACAGACATCATTTCTTTTTATTCCTCATCAATATTCTTCAAGGAAATTATTGATTTATACATATCTTTCCCTCCCCTCAAATGAGTAGTGAGGCCCTGAAATCCACCTACCCTACCAAAGGTCACAAACAACAACATAGCCAACATTAAATGGGACTTTACTAATTTCAAAGCCCATGATTTCCTCATAGCTCCAGAATGAAGCAACATCTGCCAGAGGCTGCAAACAGCAAAGTTTAATTTATTCCAGGAAAAGGAAGGTTATCCCAGAAAGGAGACTTAATCAGAGTATCCTACTTGGCTCTGAAGTGAATAGTTTTTACATAACCAGAATAATGCAAGCCCTGGCTACTTACTTAACTAAAATAGGTAAATTTTGATGACAGGATTTTAGAAAACATTGGCTAAAATATATACAACAAGAGGTAATGGTAGTAGCATATTATTTAAAAGTTCACAGGTAATTCCTAAAAGAATCCACTCAACACACACACACAGAATGGAAATGAGGACTTGTACTAAAAGTGGAGGGTCCAGGGATAGGGCATGACTTCTAGATAAGCTTTTATTGCTACTTGATTTGCTATGTTCATGTAGTAAAATGATAAAAAACAAGATGAAAATAGAGATAACTTCAGAAAGTTTAATGAAGCCACTCCATAAATATGCTGCATGTTAAGTTGGGCTTTTGGGAGCTATGCATATTTTTGTCTTGCTCTTTCTGTTTGCATATTATAACAATTTCTAATATTTTGTATTACGATTTCAAAAAAGTGAAGGGCTATTATGTCTCTAGGAAGAGTATTCCTATGTTGCTAAGTGAAAAGCTCAATTCTTAGTCTGGCCAGTATTTGTTTTAACTACTGTTTGTTGTTTTCTGCTGCAGAATTTGGGTGAAGGTGAAAAATTATCACAGGTTGAATGTAGAGATCTGTAGTAAAGGCTATAAGAAACTTAGTCATAATCTACCCAGAAATCCTCCCATACTAGTAATCTCTCTTTCTTTAATTAGGGTGCCAAACTTCACTAGGTATTTCTGGAGTTTAGGTATAACTAATAATGAACTGATGAGTGGATTCCTTAAGGGCTGAAATTAAAAGACCAGGAAAAGACAAGTCTTTCCTGAATCACAGTCTGAATGTGTCAGGCAAAGCAGGAGTCTTCTGCCTGACCATATTAAAAAAGATGGAGGAAAGAGGGATCTCCAGCTAAAGGCATCTATTTTTAGTTGACAGACTGATAAAATGAAAATATGTCACAATGAAGTTTATGTTTTCTACCTTACAGAGAAGGTTTGCCTCCTTGTATAAGTGTATCTATATATAAGCATGCCCATGCATATGTATGATACACTTATATTTAAAATATGAATATGTAAAAAGTTGTGACTGATTTTTTTAACCCAATATACCACAATTTATATATGCTATCCTTTAGACAATAGTTATTTTGGAAAGCTTTATACCTATCTTTATTTTCTCCCTAAATTTAGAAATCTTCCTATCTGCTTTTTAAAAAATTGTCTCTTTTGATAATACATTTTACCAAACATCATTGAAGGTATGTTTTTAAGAATCACTCATTTCTGGAAACAGCCAAAATATAAGTAGAATAAAGTTTTATGAAGGTGAGTGAGCAACATGAGTCATAGAGTTATGAATAAATTATAAAGTTTGATGATCAAATGTAATATTATATTTCTTATTGATTAGGCTAAATACCCCCAAAGAAAATCCAAAAGCCAATTCCACAGGTACTTTAGAAAAAATTGTTATCACCTTTGGCTGGGTAGCTCAGTTGGTTAGAGTATCATCTCCATCCACCAACAGGGCGGGAATGATCCATGATCAGGGTACATAAAAGAAGTAACCAATGAATGGATAGAGTGGAACAACAAACCAATCTCTCTCTCTATCTCTCCTTCCTCTCTCTCTTAAAAATATGTTATCATTGGGTTATGTTTTGAGTCTTGAAAGTTGAAAATTTTAATTTTGCTAAGTCCAACATAAAGAATAGTCATTTTATAGTCCAGAAATATTAAAAAGAGATAAATGTTATCAGTATGAAATATGAATTAAAGATAAAAATGGCTGGTGTTAAAGAAATCAGCTAGGAAGTGAACAGAAAAAGAGGTTTAGGCTGATAGCATGCAAAGAGCCTATGTTGACCATTTTGCCGACACCTGTGGAGCACCTCTTAAGAAATTTAGACATCGCTAAGTCAAGATGGAGAAAGTGTGTGCATAATGATGTTCTTTGTCTTTTTTGATCCTGAAGAGAGATATCCTTAAACTTTATAATAAAGTGGGCCAATTATTAAACATTATTATTATTATTATTATTATTGTTATTGACTAGAGGCCCCATGCACAAATTCGTGTATGGGTGGGGTCCCTCTGGGTAGCCTGCAGGGATTTGGTGAACTCCGAAGTCCAAGGCCACCTGCAGCTCCTACTTGCTGCTCCTGCTCATCCAGGCCCCAATGTGCCTGCTGTGGACTCAACGCCCAATCAGTCTGATGGGGAGAGGCTCCCACTACTACAGCAGCACTTGCCAGCCATGAGCTCTGCATCTGGCACCCTCCCAAAGGGAGTGGTCTATGGGATCAGGCCAAAATCAGCTCTCCGATATCCCCCAAGAGGTCCTGGATTGCAAAAGAGTGCAGGCTGGGCTGAGGGACCCCATCAGTGCATGATCATGCCAGGGAGGGACCATGGGAGAACTCCAGGGTGTGTCCAGCCCCATCTCACCCAGTTCTGATTGGGCCAATCAGGGTCAGCTAGCTGGAGAGGGATGTGGGAGGTTGGCCAGCCCCTGAGGGACCGTGAAAGGGCCCCAGGGCATATCTGGCCCATCTTGTTCAGTCCCAAACATCCAGACCTCAGCAGCAAGCTAACCTACTGGTAGGAGCATCTGCTCCCTGCTGGTCAGTGAATGTCATAGCCAGTGGTTGAGCAGCTCATTAGCATATTATGCTTTGATTGGTTGTTCAGTTGTTCTGCTGTTTGGTCTATTTGCATAATACCCTTTTATTATATAGGATGGTGGTAGTAGAAAAAGAGAAGATAGAGAGAAGAAGTGAAGATGGAGGAGGGATAATTAAGAATGGATGAAAAGGTTGAGTCTACCCAGGGGAAGATGAGAGGGTTAGAAAATGATTAATTTTGTGGAACTGGAGAAATGATTAATCCAATATTTTAAAAAAAATAATTTTGAGAGAGAGATATTTTTTTCAAGGAGCTTATCTTGCTTACTTATGCTTATGCTTCTAGTGATACAAAGTTACAAACTGAATAGCTCCTGCATTAAAGGAGTTTGCTAATATTTATATTCTGTATTTCCACAATTCTAAATGGAAATCTGAAGACCAGTGTGTTTGAATTTACTCAAACAATAAGGTATAATTTGACCCATTCTTACTTGATTTTAGTGTACAGTCCTGTGCTGCTCAAGACATTTCCATCAATGAACCACAATAGGAGGGTGGTCTCAGAAGATTAAAATAGAGCTGAAACATTTCCATTGCCCTCTTACAGCCCTGCTAATGTCTCAGTACAATGCATTACACAAATACAAATCACTGTTTTATAGCTGTCTAAAGCAGTGGTCACCAACCTTTTGAACCTCACGGACCACCAGTGATCCACAGACCACCATATGCTGACTGCTGGTCTAACATATTCTATACAATCACATGTTGCCCAAATTTGTAGACTAGGAGCTGTAGGGGAATAGAATTTGTTACCCTAAAATATGTCCTTTGACATAAGGATCATTTTAAGAAACAGCAGACTTCAGAGAAGTTTTGAAAACCAAGTAGAAATTACCCTTGGTAAAAGACATTTATGTTTGTAAGGACATCTCCATGTGTAAGGGTGTCTCCCTTTGGGTACCAGGAAGTGGGGCATGACCTTATCTATAAATCTCTTATCAGTGCAGATGACAATGACTTAAATCAGCATAACAACCTTACCCTGGTTTCCTGTGCTTTTCCTGCTAACCTCCCATAATTGACTCCCATCTCCAATGCCTTCCTTTGTCTTCAACAGAAGGTATGATTTAAGGTGGTGGCTTCAGCCATTTTTAATGGTTACTCAGTTTTCCTGGATCTTTCCCATGCATACAAAAGGTATACATGTTATAAACTTTTGTTTTTCTCCTGTTAATCTGCCTTTTATTACAGGGATGTCTTAGCCAACAACCTAGAAGCATAAAGGAAAATTATTTTTCCTCCCCTACAGAGCAATAGGCTATACCATATACCTAATTGTGCAGTAGGCTATATCATTAAGGTATGTGTAAGCACATACTAGGATTTTCACACAGCTACAACAAAATCACCTAATAATACATTTTTCAGAACATATCCCTGTGGGTAAGCACCTGAACACCCTCATTTCTGCATTCTCTGCAATGTAAATTTAATTACATGTTCCCCATATCTTTTGTATGTAAAAATATACAAAAGAATCCTAAGTTTCTAAGACTACAGATTTGAACTTAATACAATTGATAAAACTAATAATGAGATACATTGTTTGTCCATATTGTCTTGAAATGAAATAAAGTTTCATTTCATATTTATCTATAAAATCCAAATTAATGATATCTATAATTGTCATTAGTAAAATATACAGTGTACAACATCTATAAAAAAAGACAAATAGGCAAATTGTTCTTTCAATCAGGTGATCCACCAGCAGGCATGTCAGCCAACTGCCCATGTCTCCTCTCACTGGCCAGGCTGGCCAGACCCCACCCATGCACGAATTTATGCACCGGGTCCCAAATACACACACACACACACACACACACACACACACATATACTAGAGTCCTGGTGCATGAAATTTGTGCATGGAGTGTTGGTGTCCTTCAGCCCAGCCTGCTCTCTCTCCAATGTGGGACCCCTTGAGGGATGTCCGACTGCCCGTTTAGGCCGGATCCTACGGGATAGGGCCTAAACAGGCAGTCGGACATCCCTCTTACAATCCAGGACTGCTGGCTCTCAACTCCTTACCTGCCTGCCTTCCTGATTGCCCCTAACCCCTTCTGCCTGCCAGCCTGATCACCCCCTAACCACTCCTCTGCTAGCCTGATTAATGCCTAATTGTTCCCCTGGCAGTCTGTTTGCCCTAACTGCCCTCCCCTGTAGGTCTGGGTCCCCCCAACTGCCTTTCCCTGCAGGCTTGGTCACCCCAACTTCTATCCTCTGGCAGTCTGGTCACCCCTAACCTCCCTCTCCTGTAGGCTTGATCATCCCCAACTGCCCTCTCTTGCCATCCCCTGCTGGCCATCTTGTGGTGGCCATCTTGTGCCCTCAAAGGGATAGGATCTTTTGACCACATGGCGACAGTCATCTTGTGTGTTGGAGTGATGGTAAATCTGCATATTACTCTTTTATTAGATAAGATAGAGGCATGGTGCATGGGTGGGGCCAGCTGGTTTGCCCTGAAATGTGTCCTGGATTAGGGTGGGTGTTCCCTAGGGGTGTGGAGTGGCCTGGGCGAGGGGCCTATGGTCATTTGCAGGCTGGTCATGCCCCCCAGCAACCAAAGTGGAGCCCCTGGTACCTGGGATTTATTTATCTTTTACAACTGAAACCTTGTAGCCTAGACTGGACCCAAGCCTTCTGCTGGCACAGCCCTTGAAATTTTGTTGCCTTAAGCAGAGGCCTGGGCCAGTCAGCCAGGGTGTGTGGAAAGCTTGGCTTCCTCCATTGCCAGGGTCAACCCAAGCCTTCCTCTTGCTCTCTCTGTGGTTGTAGCCATCTTGTTTGGGTTAATTTGCATACTTGCTCTGACTGGCTGGTACGCGTGGCTGATGAGTGTGGCTTCTGGGTGTAGCGGTAGTATGGTCAATTTGCATATTACTCTTTTATTAGATAGGAGATATATACACACACTAGAGGCCTGATGCATGAAATTCATGCAAGAGTAGGCCCTTTCTTCTCCAGGCTGCTGGCATTGGCTTTCCTCTGGCACCTAGGACCTGGGCTTCCCTCACAGCCCCAGCTTCATATGGAAAGTTGTCCAGAAAGATACCTGGTCTAATTAGCATACTATGCTTTTATTATAGATACACACAAACACACACACAACACATACACTGAGTGGTCAGGTTATTATGCATTCAGAGATCTTAATAATTTGGCCACTCAATATATCTTTAAAAAAGAATACATTCAATCAATACTAGTTATAAGATGAATACAGTTTTCTAGTTGGAAATTATATCAGAAAAATCTGTGTACTTCCAATGCACTCTAAATACTACACATTGTCCCTGATCTGTGTACCAAACAAACTCTTAATGTTATTACTTTTGCTTATCAGTTCTACTCATAGCATCTCTTTGAACTAAGCTAATAGTACTATCTGCACGGTGCTTTCTACTTATTAAACACTTGAATTATTAAAGTCTTTCTTTATCTTTCTTAATACTACTGGTGGAGATGTCAGTACTAATCTCCCTTTATCCCAGGTAAAAGTTACTACATTTGTTTTCCTAAAAGAAAAAATTATTTTGCACAGAATAAGTTAGGGGGAAGGTATAAGAATGTCAAGAGGAAGGTTAAGGGCAGATCTTACTTACTTCCTTGGATAACCTGCATGGCTGATCTCCTATCACAGAACCACACAGCTGGTAGAAAACTGACAGATCATTCAGTCAATTCACACTAATACAGGAAGTCCTTCTTCAGCAATCCTGAAATCAGCTTCAGCAAGAACAATTGGAACTGGAAATTCATTTCTAGAAGTATAAGCATAAGTAAACAGCCACCGCTTTTGAAGTTTAATATTTATTTGAAGGTGTTTCTGACATAATTAGAAATCAGTTTCACATTTTAAAGTAATAACTAAAGTAAAAACAGGAAATGCAATAGTTACCTCCTTTGATTTTTCCCTCCTAGGAAAAATGTTTTAAGAGATCTTAATTATAGCTTGAGAAAAACCTTCACAACTGTCAAAAACAACTATTGAAAATTCATCATCTAGTCATCACCTTCATCATAATTATCTCAGTCACAAAGTTTTTTCCCCCCATATTTTTTATTAATGTGTTACATGTATACATATCTTCCCATTGCCTCCCTCCCATTGCCATGCATGCCCTAACCCCCCTGTGTCTTATATCCATTGGTTATGCTTATTTGCATGCATATAAGTCCTTCAGTTGTTCTCTTATCTACCCCACCTCTCCCTAAACTTCCCGCTGTAATTTCACAGTCTGTTTGATGCTTTACTGCCTCTGTATCTATCATTTTGTTCATCAGTTCATAATGTTCTTTATTATCCATAAATGAGCGAGATCATGTGATATTTTTCTTTCATTTACTGGCTTACTTCACTTAGCATAATGCTCTCCAGTTCCATCCAGGTTGCTGCAAATGGTAAGAATTCCTTCTTTTTTATGGCAGCATAGAATTCCATTGTGTAGATGTACCATAGTTTTCTGATCCACTCATCTGCTGATGGACACCTAGGATGTTTCCAAATCCTAGGATTGTAAATTGTAAATTGTGCTGCTATGAACATTGGGGTGCATATATACTTTCTGATTGGTGTTTCTAGTTTCCTGGGATATATTCCTAGGAGTGGGATGAATAGGTCAAATGGGAGTTCCATTTTTAGTTTTTTGGGGAAAATCCATATTGTTATCCACAATGGCTGCAACAGTCTGGATTCCCACCAGCAGTGCACGAGGGATACTTTTTCTTCGCCTCCTCGCCAACACTTGTCATTTTTTGATTGGTTGATGATTGTCATTCAGACAGATGTGAGATGGTATCACACTGTTGTTTTGATTTGCATCTCTCGAATAATTAGTGACTTTAAGCATGTTTTCATGTGTCTCTTGGCCTTCCTTCTGTTTCCTTTGAAAAAGATTCTATTTAGGACCCTTGCCCATTTTTTTATTGGATCATTTATCTTCCTTTTATCAAGTTGTATAAGTTAGCTGTAGATGTTGGAGATTAAACCTTTATCAGTGATAACATTTGAAAATATGTTCTCCCATACAGTGGGCTTTCTTATTGTTTGGTTGATGGTTTCTTTTGCTGTGCATAAGCTTTTTATTTTGATGTAGTACCATTTTTTTTATTTTCTCTTTAGCATCCATTGCCCTAGGAGCAGTATCAGTGAAGAAGTTTCTTCAGCATATGTCTGAGATTTTGCTGCCTGTGGCTTCTAGTATTTTTATGGTTTCCCGTGTTATGTTTAAGTCCTATCTCCATTTGGAGTTTATTTTTATGTATGGTGTAAGTTAGTGGTCTAGTTTCATTTTTTTTGCATGTATCTGTCCAATTTTCCCAACACCATTTATTGAAAAGACTGTCTTGAATCCATTGTATGTGCATGCCTCTTTTGTCAAATATTAATTGAGCATAGTGGTTTGGTTCAATATCTGGATTCTCTATTTTATTTAGTTGGTCTATATGTCCGTTTTTATGCCAGTACCAGAGCTGTTTTGAGAACAGTGGCTTTGTAGTACAGCTTGAAATCTGATATTGAGATCCCACCTACTTTATTCTTCTTTCTCAGGATTGCTGAGGCTATTCAGGGTCTTTTTTTTTTGTTCCAGATGTATCTTTGGACAGTTCTTTATAGGTCTATGAAATATAAAGTTGGGATTGCACTGATATATAGATTGCTTTGGGTAGTATGGACATTTTAATTATGTTGATTCTCCCAATCCATGAGCATGTTATGCTCTTCATCTGTTTATATCTTCCTCTATTTATTTTTTCAGTGTCCTGTAGTTTCCTGCTTATAGGTCTTTTACCTCCTTAGTTAAGTTTATTCCTAGGTATCTTAATTTTTTTGGTGCAATGGTAAATGGGATTGCTTTTTTAGTTTCTCTTTCTGGAAGTTTACTATTAGTGTATAGAAATACTATAGATTTCTTGGCATTAATTTTATATCTTGCTACATTGCTGAATTCATTTCTTAAGTCCAATAGTTTTTTGATGGAGTCTTTTGGTTTTTTTGTGTACAGTATCATGTCATCTGCAAATAAGGAAAGATTTACTTCTTTTTCAATTTGGATGCTTTTTATTTCTTCTTCTTGTCTAATTGTAATAGCTTATAATTGCAATACTATGTCAAACAGGTGTGGTGAGAGTGGGCATCCCTGTCTTGTTCCTGTTCTTAGGGGAAATGGTTTTAGTTTTTGCCCACTGAGTATGATGTTAGTTATGGGTTCATCATATATGGCTTTTATTATGAGGAGATATGATCCTTCTATTCCCACCTTGTTGAGAGTTTTTACCAAGAAAGGATGTGGGATTTTGTCAAATGCTTTTTCTGCATCAATTGATATGACTATGTGATTTTTATCTCTCAATTTGTTTATGTGATGTATCATGTGTATTGATTTGCAGATATTGTACCATCCTTGCATTCCTGGGATAAATCCTACTTGGTCATGGTGTATGATCTATCTAATGTACTGTTGGATCCGATTTGGTAGAATTTTGTTGAGGATTTTAGCATCTATGTTTATGAGAAATATTGGGCTATAATTCTCTTTCATTGTGTTATATTTATTTGGTGTTGGTATTAGGGTGATTCTGGCTTTATAGAAGGTGCTTGGAAGTGTTCCTTCCTTTTGAATTTTTTGGAATAGTATGAGCAGGATAGGTTTTATTTCTTCCTTGAATGTTTGGTAAATATACCCTGTGGGCTTTTGTTTGCTAGAAGCTTTTTGATGACTGCTTCAATTTCTTCCATAGTTATTGACCTATTGAGATGTTTAGATTCTTCCTGATTGAGTTTTGGAAGGTTATATTTTTCTAGAAATATGTCTATTTCCTGCAGGCTGTCCAGTTTGTTGGAATAGAGTTGTTCATAGTATTTTTTAACAATCCTTTATATTTCGGAAGGGTCTGTTGTTATTTCTCCTCTTTCATTTCTGATTTTGTTTATTTGAATCTTCTCTCTTTGCTTCTTGGTTCATCAATCTTATTTATCCTTTCAAAGAAATAGCTCTTGGTTTTGTTGATCTTTTGAATGATTTCTTTGGTCTCTGTGTCGTTTTTCTCTGCTCTGATCTTTATTATTTCCTTTTTTCTGCTTACACTGGGCTTTTCTTGTTGCTCTCTAACTCTTTGAGTTGTAGGGTTAGGTAATTTACTACCATTTGTTTCCTGTTTTTTTGCAGTAGGCTTATAGAGGTATGAACTTCCTTCTCAAGACTCCTTTCACTGTGTCCCATAGATTTTGGATTGTTGTGTTGTCATTGTCATTTGTTGCCATGATGTTTTTTATTTCTTCCTTGATCTCTCTGGTTATCCAGTCATTGTTTAATAGCATGCTGTTTAGTCTCCAGGTGTTTGATTTCTTTGGATTGCTTTTATTGTAGTTGATTTCCAGTTTTATGCCATTGTGATCTGAGAAGATTCTTTATATAATTTGCATGTACTTGAATTTTAAGAGACTGTTCCTGTAAGCCAACATACGGTTTTTCTTTGAAAATGACCCATGTGTACTTGGTAAGAATGTATATTCTGTGGCTTTGGGGTGAAATGTTCTGAAGATCTCAATTAATTCCATCTAGTCTAGTGAGTCTTTTAGCATTGATGTTTCCTTACTGATTTTTTGTTTAGAGTATTTGTCCAATGGTAGTAGTGGGGTATTAAAGTCTCATACTGTTATTATATTGCTGTCAATCTCTCCCTTGATATCCTCCAGGAGTTTTTTTTTTATGTATTTAGATGCTCTTTTATTGGGTGTGTATATGTTTACCAGAGTTATTTCTTCTTGTTGGATTGTTCCCTTTAGTATTATGAAGTAGCCTTCCTTTATCTCTTGTTATGTCCTTCATTTTGAGATCTAATTTGCAGATATAAGTATTGCTAACCCTGCTTTTTATCCATTTCTATTTGCCTGAAAAGCCATTTTCCATCCCTTCACCCTCAGTCTGTGTGCATCTTTTTTTCTAAGGTGGGTTTCTTGTAGACAGCAGATATATGGGTCATGTTTTGTTATCCAATCCATTACCCTATGTCTTTTGATTGGAGCATTTAATCCATTTACATATAATGTTATTATTGATAGGTACTTATTTGTCACCATTTTTATTCTTCATTCCTGTGTTTCTTCTTCACTTCCTATTGCATTTTTTTAAATTTATTTTTTTTACAGCAGACCCTTTAGCATTTCTGGTATTGTTGGTTTGCTGGTAATAAATTTCCTTATTCCTTTTTTGTCTGTGAAACTTCTGATTTACCTTCAATTTTGATTGATAGCCTTGCTGAGTACAGTATTCTTGGATTCAGACTCTTCCTTTGTATGACTTTGTATATTTCATTCCATTCCCTCCTGGCCTGATGAGTTTCTGTTGAGAAAACAGTCGCTAGTCTGATGGGGGTTCCTTTGTAGGTAACTTTCTGCTTTCTTGGCCACTTTTAAGATTCTTACTTCATCATTGGTGTTTGCCAATTAAATTATAATGTGCCCTGATTTCGATCTTTTGGGGTTCATTTTGCTTGGCACGCTATGAGTTTCTTGGATTTGTGTGGGTATTTTCTTACTTATATCAGGAAAGTTTTCTGTCATTATTTCTTCAAATAGGTTTTTTTATTACTTGCTTGTTTCCTCTCTTTCTGGAACCCCTATTTTGTGGATGTTGTTTTGTTTCATGTTGTCCCAAAGTTCTTTTAGGGTCTCCTCTTACTTTAAAATCTTTTTTCTAGAAGCTGCTGAACATGGGTATTTTTTCCTACCTTGTCTTCTAGCTCACGGATGCAGTCCTCTGCTTCTTGTAGTCTACTTTTGATGCTTTCTATTGAGCAGCGATGTCATTTTTCATTTCCTCTTGGTTCTTCATTTCCTCTTGGTTCTTTCTCATATTGTCAAATTTGTCTTCCATTCTTTTCAGCCACCTTATGACCATTCCTCTGTATTCTTTCTCTGGCAGGTTACTTGCCTCCGTTTCATTTACTTCCTTGTCTGGTGATGACTGCTCTCCTTTCATATGTGGGCTGTTTCTTTGTCTGCCCATGATCTCTCTTCTCTGGGTGTCTGGTTATATAGTTCTCTCTCTCCTTATCCCAGGCAAAATCTGACCTTTCCATGTGTCTTGTAGAGCTCTTCTGAATACAAGTTTTTGCACAAATTAAGGAGTGGTATTCTGGGGCTAATAGCTGTTCGGTTGGTGCTGCAGCTATAGATTTTCAGGCTTTCTCCTTCAAGATGGCACAGTTTCCATATCTGAGCTGGTGGCTCATGCAGAGAACCCGGCAGCAGTGGGTGCTGCCTGGTCAGAGAAACTCATCCAGCAGTCCCCCATTTTCTCCTGGAGTATAACTGTCCCTTAGCTTGTCAACAAACACTCCCAGTACGACCATCATCTGTTCTCTCTGTTTGCTCATGGACAAGGCTCAGGACACATCTGTCTATTCTGCCCCCATTTTTTCGTCCAGTCATAAAGTTTTATTTCTAACACCAATGGCATGCTATTTCAGGGGTATACCCAAAAAATGTGGTGAGGTAGCTCTAGTATTGTATATGTATGTGTATAAAATTAAAACTCAACCTGGATTAAAAAATACTAGAAGTGTATCCTACCTGAACTGCCATGATAATGCTGTCAGAATTTCAAAGCTTTCTCACATGTTTAATGAATCCCCTCACATGATGTTTAAACGTTTTTTCACTTTTTAAACAAGACTTCACAGATATTAAGAAATTGACATGATCTGTTAAGAATTAATGTAGAAATTTGACATACTCTTGAAATTTCAAGCATACTCTAATTATTACACAAGAAAAAAGAAAAACCTAAGGATTATGCAAAACTATTCCTAAAGCTGAAAAGAAAGATTCTTAAGAATTATTAAATATGCTAGTTTTCATTTCCATAAACCTGAAGAAAAGCATTGTTGCTGTTTTCTAATCTCTCTGTGTTTGTGTTGGCCTGAACAATGGCTGAAAAAATGAAGTAGCTGTTATCTGGACCTTTCAGGGTTTAAGGTCAATGTGGATCATTGGAACCGTCAAGAAAAAACAGTAAAAAACTGTATTATATGGATACTGTTTTAGTTGTTCTGTGTGTGTGTGTGTGTGTGTATAGTAGTAGTAGTAATAGTGGCTTCAAGATGTAATGTAAAGAGTTGGGAATGATAAAGCTAATTAGATCAAGTGACAATTAGGATGACTTAGTCTTCTATGAGTGTTTCTTGCCCTGAATTACTTGGCATGTCTGTCTAACGACTAATTCTCTTCCTTTCTACATACTTTGCCTATCAGACCCAGCCAGACTTGCTGTACAGGGGGCTCTAGCTTTGCTTCAAAATACTAGTTCAGCCAGGATTGCTTTGGCTCAGTGGCTAGAACGTCAGCCTGCAGACTAAGAGATCTCGGGTTGGATTCCGCTGAGGGGCATGTACTTTGGTTGTGGGCACATCCCCAGTAGGAAGTATGCAGGAGGTAGATAACCAATGTTTCTCTCTCATCGATGTTTCTAACTCTCTATTCCTCTCCCTTCCCTCTGTAAAAAATTAATAAAATATATTTAAAAAAATACTAGTTCAGCCATGATGGTTCTGCAGTGAACACTAAGAGGGTTTGTGGACTTAGGAATTTCAGAACTAAAATGGGTTAGTTCTAGAAAAACTGGGAGATTTGTCATCCCAGGTACAGTTTGCATGCTGCCAGAAGTCAAGCATGTTGGCTGCCTTTTAGGATACCTGTATCAGGTCTATTGTTCTAAATCATATGATTTCAACTGCAATTAAAGCTTTATTTTACTGAAAAATATATTATCTTACAATTGAAAGGAAAACAGAGAAAGGGAAAGGCTGAGGAGGAATCTGTTTCATCTACAATCTTTACCCTTGGAAAACTTTGGGATCATGGGGCAGCATGTAGTCTCTACTTGGTTCATCCTTATGCTGAATGGGATGAAACAAACAATGCTAAGAGTAGGTTGTCTATCAACTAACATCACAGAGCAGAACCAACAACACATTTAACGGCATTTTCAGCCCAATATTCTAGTTTCTGCTCTGGGAAGATAACCCATGAGTAAACAAAAGAAAGCAGCTGACATATTTTAAAGAAAATAAATGAAATTCGTCTAGAGAATTTTTGTTTGCCTCTTTCTCTTATTTTCTTCCCTTCTTTAAATAGAGAGTTCATTTTATTTTAATGGTCATGTCTGGGATCCAGCAGGCAAACCTTTCTTACTGATGGGGTCTCCACTTAACTGGTGTCTCTGTCATCAGCCTGACCTTGTAGCTTTCTCTAGTGCCATTATACCCTGGGCGCTGGCTTATTTTCATAAAGCGGCCCCCTCTGCTTGATCCCACTTCATCTACTTCACGGACACAGACATTTGTTGGGCTTATTAGCTCAGCAGGAGCCTTATCATATTTTGTATCTGAGGCTGCTGGAGATGTCAGGAGATGGAAATGCCGTGTAGCTTTTTATCCTGCTTTCTTTCACTTTCTCCCAGAGCCCAATGCTGCATTTGGATCCAGTGCTCTCTTACTACTAGCTGCTGAGATCTCTTTAAATATGTCTAGCTTTGCCATCTGTACCAATAACACTGCAAAGGCTTAGCCATGATTAGGCTGTCAAGATTTATTAAGTTAAAAAGTATCAAAGTTTCTTGCTGCAGCCCCAGACCTTTTAAAAATCTACCTTCTTTGGACTCCCTTCCCCCCTCCTCTAACATTACAGTCAACGGGCTTTGCTTGACCTTGACCAACATCTGCACCCAGGGAACACTAATGAATTTGGGCCAATTCATCTCCAAACTCCAAATTTAATCAAGCTGACATGCCAGGGAAAGCAGACTATAATTAACTTCCAGCGTTTTAGGTAATCTGTAAATTTTTATAAATTTCACCTGATAGAATTTTGCCATGCTTAACACATCAGTTTTCTTGAAAAAGATTCAATGTTAAACAAATATATGCATATTAAACAGCTAATTTTCAATGTAAGAGAAGGGTACGGGTGTGTTTTCAATTTTGAAAACACTGAAATTAAGTATTTGCTATGTAATAAAAACTCACACAAACTGCAAAGCTGTTGCAGATTTTAGTTCATTGTTTTGTTTGTTTTGAGGTATTTGACTGATGTAATGTTTTAGTAAATGTACACATAAATGGCTGTACCTGATTATAAATAAGTTCTCAGAGCCTGTACCACTTTTGTTTGGTCAACACTCTTATTATGGGTTGGGTAGCACCATTTTTGTGCAGTGATAGTGTATTATTTTATTATTGTTGTTACTTCAACAGGAAAATCTCTAGATAGAACTCATGTCCTCCTATAACTTGAGCAACTCCCATGTATTCATTTATAAAGTCACTAAATATTATTAGCTTAAATCATAATATGATTTGTTCTTAATCAATCTTTAAATGATGTTGGAGCAAGTTTGTTAGATAAAATAGATCTCATGTTTGTCACTAATTTGGAATGATGCTATCTCTGAAAACATTGCCATTATTCATTTCTAAGATGTTTATACTGGGCCCATGTCTTAAAGTGAGAACAGTAGCATATAATACCAAGTCTCTAATTTCAGAAAAAGAATGGTACATGGTAATAAGTATTTAAGCATATTTGGTCCTACAATCAACATGAGAAAAACTGGTGCAAATTTTTCTTCTAAAAAAATAAAAGAAATTAACATTGAACTGAATTAAAGAAAGACATTTACAAATATCCTATTCTTCAGTAAAAATTTGCACTATAGGAAACTTTATTGATCACATAGTTTTAAATATTTATACACATAAAGGCCCATCTCACAAATTTATACTATCTAGAGAATAAGAGTGAAAATTTTATTTTAATATTTGCATACAATTTCAATATAATTTACTGATTGATCATTTGGAAACGCTAGGAAGAAATGAAAGTTTAAATGATGCTAACTGGAAGAATGTATTCTAATAAAAATATTTCTTTAAGAGGTCAATGGAGGAAAATGGGGGACTTATGTATTTTTCAGCATTAAAGAATAAAAAAATACTTTTTTGGAGGTAAATCTGATATGACATTAAAAAAACCTGGGATATTCCTTTATGCTTTTAGAAACTGTTAAATTACTCTCAATTTTTTCCAAATGCAACATTCTTATTTTTCTCAATAAAAGTATTTTTTCTTTAATTTTGAATGGAATTCCTCACCTACCGTTCATTCTTAAACCTTTAATAAGTTCCTTTAACAAGCTCCCAATAATCAAATTTTATCTTGTGAGAATGCATATTAAATAACAAAACTACAATTATATATTTCACTTCATTTCTTTTAACTAGCTATGTTATTAACAATCTAATTTAAAAATTCTTTCATTTAATATTATTCCTCATATAAAAAACTTTAGGGACATGCATTTACTAATTACATACAAACACTGAAAAGTAAGACACCAAAATTTGTTGCACTAACAATGAATGTAATCAGTTCTTACTTTACTCGATTGCTTTGTCCATAACATTCCATTGTTCTGTTACATGTATGCCAAATGCAAATGGCAGGAGTGATATAAAGTAGGCAAAGCTGAGAAATGGGTGGTTTCTTTCTTCATTTGTTTTCATTTTGTTTCCTTAATCATTCATGTTTTGATTTTTAAGGGGGGTCAGGGATAAAAGTCTAAAAATTATAGAAAGCAAATTCTGTATAAAATGGCATCCTTATGTTAAATTAGAGATTCCGGTTGAAGGAGAGGTGTTTTACATTTATAAGGTCTACAGGTGCTATATTAGTGCCATTATCCTCAGTGAATTAGTGGATAGCCTTACATTGCCTAAGGAATTACTGAAGATGTTCCAGGTCTAATGTAAATAGTAGACTTGTTCTTTTCAAAGATTGTCATATGTAGAAAAATGTCTTTCTAGGGTTTGAATTTATTTAATATTCACTAAGGAGCCATGTGCAACTGGCTTAGAAATACTGAGAGGGAGTCCCAGATAGTGTGTCTGTTTATATATATAGAATCTTCCTTTTTTGTCTGTAGGTACCATTTACTTGGGGTCTCAATTATCTGAGTGGGGATTATTAAAACTGAAAGTGATGTGAGAAAAAATATGTTATTTTTATGTTAATAGATACTTGTATAGCACGTTACAGTGTATATCACTGTCACATACATTTTTCAGTTGAGTTTCACTAAAAATTTGTTAAAGATTAAAATTCTTTGAGGTTCCCTACAACATCCTCAGCAGTAACTTCAGCATCTGATAGACCGGAGTTCAGGTCTTGTCTCTCTCATCATTTTATTTAACCTCTCAAAGGTGGAGTCCCATCCTTCACACTCCGGATAGAAACTCCCAGGATGAAATGTGGTAAGCCTATAAGGCATTTGTGTAGTGCCTGGCACACAGCCAGCTGCTATCATTATCTGAAGATCAGGACCATATGTTTAAAAATATATATATAGCCCAAACTGGTTTGGCTCAGTGGATAGAGCATCTGTCTTCGGACTGAAGGGTCCCAGGTTCGATTCTGGTCAAGGGCAAATACCTTGGTTGCAGGCACATCCCCAGTAGGGGGCATGCAGGAGGCAGCTGATTGATGTCTCTCTCTAATCGATGTTTCTCTCTATCCCTCTCTCTTCCTCTCTGTAAAAAATCAATAAAAATATTAAAATATATATATATATATATATATATATATATATATATATATATATATTTCGGAGAGGAAGAGAGAGAGAGAGAGAGAGAGAGAGAGAGAGAGAGAGAGAGAGAGCAACATCAATGATGAGAGAGAATCATTAATTGGCTACTGCCTCACACTTAGGTGATTGAGCCTGTAACCTGGGCTCAATGCAACCATGACCTCCTTGTTCATAGATTGACGCTTAACCACTGAGCAATGCCGGTGGGGCAGAACCATGTATTTTTAACTCTGTCTTCCCAGCTTATTGTCTAGAGCTTAGCAGAGTAGAGAAGAGTCCAGTCGATGTTTGTTGAGTAAATGAATGAACTGATTTGTTTAAGGTTGTGGACTAGGAAGTAGTAGTGCTGAGAATCAAGCGTATATTTCCTGACCCTAACGTCCACAGTTTCCCTGTTTATGCTCGTGCTGAGGAAGTAAACACTGCTGCCCTCCATTTCCCAATCCACCCATCACTGCCCTAATCTTTGTGAGGCCCCAGCATCTTCCCCATGGTTATATCCTAGTTATTTGTTGTTTCAAATCTTCAGAAAAATCTGTCAAGATACTCAAGCAAATAGCCCAAGAAATTGGTCAAACTATGCCATGGTAAGCACATGCCACCGAATCTATCTCCAGCCTATCTGTTCTAACAATCCAGCTAATCATACAGGTATTAGATTCTTCAAATAACCATTTTCATATAATACCTCATGCCTTAAAGAACAAGAGAGCAGCATCTCTCTTTGGTTAAAAATCACAAGAGCCAGAACCATGCCTGCACTTCACATTGTGTGCAAAGCTTAAGGTTCATCATACACCAGTGCATGAAACCCCGTATGCAGAACCCAAAACTTAAGGAGAATCTGGAGAGCTGCAATTCTATCAAGGTAAACACGATATTAGCTACTTTACAGCCAGTCACCCTCAGCAGGGCACAGGACAAAAATCAGCAACAATAATAACAGAATGTCCCACTACCATCAACAACAACAAAACCAGAAAATACACACACACACACACACACACACACACACACACACACACACACACACCAGGAAAGACAATGGAGAAGCAAGGAGGCTTAATATTTAGGTCATTGCAATCCTTGAAGATGAATTTCTCACCTATGGTCATATGATTTATTTAGAAAAATAATTTTATTCATAGTTTTTTTCCCAGGATTTTTTAAAGCAAAACTTAATAGGACCAAGAAAGGCATAGGAAATGATCACTTGGGTTGGGATGAACAACTCTTATGAAATTCTCAATATATGACACTTGCTTTTTTTACTAAAGTCATACAATTCTAGCCAAGTACACTTGATGGTATTAAGACCACCAGAGATAAATGCATATAGAAAAATACCTACTTTTTAAATATAGGATGGACATAAACTGCTAGATTTGAAAATCATATTAGAAGAGAGGGAAAGGCATACCTTTGCGGTTACTACATCTTTTATACAAATTTGCGAGCCAGCGAGACATTGAGAGAGGGAAGAAGAAAGAATTGAGACTGCTATGTGTTCAGCAAAACTGCTTTGAACAAAAAAATAATAATAAAAGGTCACAGTTCAAATTAAACTGCCAGGCAGTCTATACGTGGCCTGCTCATTATATATTTATTGTTTCTTGACTATGGAAAAATGATCATTATCACTATGGTTTTCACCTGACTTTCAAAAATGAATGCACATTATCTTTTGCATTATCTAAATAGAACAGGCTATGTTCCGTGCAGTGGCTAAACTTAAAATGATAGAATGTTCATTTAGCCCGGCTCTCTTACCCTTCTCCCCCTCTTTCTGCTGGTAGGGAAGAGAGGGGGAGACAGTCAGGTAGGCAAGCTATTGTTTCAAACTCAGTGTCATCTTATGAAAGAGCAAGGCACCTTCAGCACTGTCTTGGAGAGGGGTGACTCTATCTCTCCAGGACTTTAACCTCTTCTGGCCCAGGGCCAAAGGGATGTGAGCAGGTCCCCAAGCCCCTGGCCAAGGTCCCATCTCCCAGCTCTGCAGAGCCTCCTGCTGTGTCTACATCACCATATAGCACATTTGTTTCTATGGTTAGAAAGCCATCTCTCATGTCCCCTTAGAGCTGATGTTAATGAAAACAAAAAGTCTTCTAACAAAGAAGAAACTTCTGATTTCTCAAGCATGTTCTAAACATGAAAGGGACAAATTAAGCACTATTTGAAAGTACTTCACCATACACTTTCATCTATTGTCTTCAACCGGGATCAGAAAAAAAATGCAGGTGTTTCACAAAGCATAGCTTAGGTCCAACGTCTAGTTTCTGTTGCTCAGGGTTAAATTTAAATCCACACGACCTGGTTACCAATCTCCACAGTTGCACCCAGGCAGGACTGGGAAAGATTGATGATTGTGATTGCGAGATTAATCCTGTAATGTTTACAAGACTTCTGAGCTGAAACCTGGTTGGTTGTCTCATGCTACCCGGAGAAGGCTGCTTGGCTTGCCAGGGTAATTTCTCCTGATGCAGTAAATAACTAGGCATAATGAAAATACTCTGATGTATTCCACTGCCTGATTGATGCTCTGCGAGTGATACGGTAAAAGCAGTGCACTTCCTATCACAAATTTACATATACAAACCAGCAGAAGACGCATGATAATGTCAGCGTCCTGCCGAGGCCCTGGGATGAGACACAATTTTATAGCAGTTATGAATTACTGTTGACCTTTCTGGCCTCTTATACCAGGATGCTAGGCCGGAGCATATTGAAAGTCATCAGTCTGAAGCAGTCATTCTTTACATAATTATGGCTATTTGGGTGGGGGGAGGGCAGTGTTTCTTTTATTGTTCAGAATTAGCATTAAGGGGTGGTACTGCTGTAACCCACAACAGTCTCTCCTGCTTTATCCACATTTTAGTAAAAGCAGGGGAAAGGATACTGAGAAGGTTTCAGCATATTTTCTAAGCACAATCTCACTGAAACAAAAATGCTAATTGCTTTTCAATATTTTTTAAACATTGGTGAAAAACAATCCTGGCAGCTTGCGTTTTTTTAAATATAATGGCATATGTGTATATATATATATATATATATATATATATATATATATATATATATATTTGTTATTTCTCTGTAATCTTTAAGCCTAATTTTCTTGTTTAATTCTGTGTGTCTATGAACTGGAAAAATAGTTGGCTAGACTAAAGACTTTTGAGTCCATATATAAATTAAATTTTTGAATTCATGTAGACACATTACTGAATGTGGCTCCATACTTCATATTAAATATTTGAATAATCAGGCTTTCAGAACACCACTAAACACAGCTCCTTATTATCATTTGCATTTTAATGTCCTTAAAATTATTACACTAAGGGAAATGTTTTTGATACATTACAGCATTTCCTCTAAATGTGTGATTATGTTAATGAGTTTTCAATCAGTATCCTAGCCTGACACCATAAGAAAATTTATGCAAAGTTCATACCCTGTCAGGGCCTTTAATCAGGACCATTTATTAGAGCCCTGCCTTCTTTGATGGTTGCTGCTGCCTTTATTAAATATACTGACTTGGCCATCTGAAGAAAAGGACAATAAAAGGTTACTGAGGATGAAAGCATGAATGCTATTTGCTCATGTTTCCTTTACAGACACTTCTTCAATAATTAAGGAAGGGCTTTCTTTGGCCTTTTAGGCTTTTGAAGTGCATATCAAACATAACAGTTCTTGTTTTTATGGAATGCTTAATACTTAGATTTAGTCTTAAACACAAGTAAACTAAATTAGAGGTTGTGAGTATAGGAATATAGATACACATGCACACGCACGTGCACGCACACACATACACATTATTATTTTCTCTACCAAGAGAAAGCAAACACGACTGGTCCAATATGTGACATTACATCACTGGGTTTTTCTCTAAGGAGACGAGATAGGCTTTAAATCACACTGAAAATAATTAAATTAAAAAGGCTGCCCTGCTTTTGATTATTAAAGGTAGATACCCTTTTCTTTCCTATTCATGCACATGGGGTCTTAGGCTGGGCTGTGGCTCTAGTATATTCATGAATTGTGAATTTGACACAACAGTTTTCAGTGAAAGAAATGTGTTTTTAAGCTTCTGCCATTAGAACTGGTGACTTTAAACAATTAGTTAATACAATGCCTATAAATTTATACAAGGGTTGAAGCAGGGAAGAACGGCATCATTTTTTCTCCATTACATACAGAGAAAAACAAACCAAACAGAAGCCCTAGCTAAGCAGTATTGACAACCTGGGGTTTGAATACAAATTCACTGTGAGAAAACAGACTCACTTCAATGAAATACAAATAAACAACAAATTCCGTTTTAACATGTCTAAATAGGAAGTAGGTGACTGACAGGCGTGGGTCTCCTAGGAAAGCCATTAGTTGGGAACTTGATAGGAAAACGTTTGATTTGAATGCACGTGGCGTTTCCCCTCAGGGGGTGAGCTGAGTGGTACAGGGGGATTCACAGGCACCCCTTTAACCGAACATGCCTGCTGGGCTCTAGCTTAGAAAATGAAATCTGTAGGACCCCCTAATACTAACAAGCACATAACTCTATCATCAATTTAGAAGGCATAGTAATTACAGTAGTCTGCTGATTGCTCATTTCCCTATCTCCCTTAAATCACACTCTTTTTGCTTTTTGTCCAGATTTTAAAGGCAATTTTATAACTAGAATTTTTGTCTATGTTCAAGTAAAAATTAGTTTTCATGTTTATTTGAAACATTATTTGTTGATTACAAAACTTATTCATGCTCCTCCTAAGGTAACTGCTGAATTATTTATTTAAAAGAAGATGGCTTTTTTGTCGAAGATTTGATAAACTAAATTAACCATTGACCAAATTTTTCTCTCCCCAGTTAGCATGGCCATCCTCAGCTATCTATTCAAGCCTGCAAACCGCAACTGCTAAGCCTGCAGTATCATACTTAGAGTCGCTCTGATTTTTTTCCATTAGAGTTGCCTATTGTTATATTTTCCCTTTGAAAAAATATTTTTTAAGTAAATGGGGCTGCCAATTTCCTAATTTGAATTTTACAAAGAGCAAAAAGTAAAATGAATTGTTGGCTATGTAGTTATTTTTTAGAAATTCATAACGAATTTTATAACATTAATCTGCTACAAATTTCAGCACTGGTGCAAAAAAAGAATTGGTGTTTTAAAAAGCTCTGGGTTAATGACACTTATGCAGAAATAAAATTAGTTTAAAGAAAATCTCAGTAAATGAAACCTTTGACACCAGCTTTGTATTTAATTTCTGTGAGCATTTCAGACACACTGCGTCATGTACCAGTCATTTTTTCTGACTGCAGGTCCATCCTTAGCCCCTCCCCGCTATGCTTACCTTCATCCTGCCAACACACACACACACACACACACACACACACACACACACACACACACACCACACCATGAGATCAAATGAATCAAGTAATGTCTACTGGTCTGAAGAGAGAAATATATAGACTGCATCTCTAAGTATATCAAAACAGACTATACCATGTCTTTGTTATTATTTTCAATATATAATTACTGAGCACTGAATTATTATTTCACTTATTTTGGAATTGTATGTCTTTGGTTTTATTAAATAAGAAGGAATATGGCACTTCAATTCACAGGGAAGAATGCAGAGAGCATACATGAATATTAAAATTAATAACCTTGGGAACAAGATATATATTTTTGGCACTAGGTATTTATTCCTATCACTTTCTCAATCTGGGCAACTATTCAGACTACTTCTAAGTATGGACATGGATGGGGAATGCATGTGCATATAGCTCCTCCTCTCCCTTTTCTCTTCCGTATGTTGGAGTCTTAGAAGGTGAACAATAAGAATGAAAATCAGCTTCTGCAAAAGGCAGCAGCAATCCCATGATTCCATCGGAGCCAATCACTTAACATATCATTCATAATGCTCGCCTGCTGCCATCATCCTTGCCCTGTCAGTAGTATCTTTCTTCATTTTCTTCTGCTGCTCAGTTCCAAGAAAGTGGAACCACTGTATCATTTACTGTCCACAACCACAGCTGCTGATTTAAGGGTTGATTTGTTATTTTCCATAATGTCCCGCACAATTCTTTATTTCAATGCAAAAGTTTAGGTTGGAGAAAAGCCTTAGATAATTTTGACAGTGGATGGTTTGGATAAGATGAAATTTATCATAGCTTTGAATAGCTCTAGATGGTTTTGAGCATTTAAAAAGATTTAAATAAGTGTTTTATGGAAAGTGGTTCTTTTTTCATTCGAGACTATTATACTCTAAGTGGACAAAACAAATGACCTAAGATAGCTTCAGCAAGAGTTAAAGGAAGTCTTTCTTATCACTGAAAATTGGTGGCTCAAAAATGTCTCTAATGAGAAGGAAAAATATTTATTCACCATATCCTGAAATAGTTATGGTCCCATTATGTCTAACAAGGCCTCTTGAAGGCAAATTCGTTACAATTCATATTTTTTCTTATTATTTTCCACAGTGGACAGTGATGACTCTCTGACTTAAAACCTAATCACTGGTGCCTATTAAATTTGGGTTTATATGTTGCTGAAGGTAGAACTGATTATCATAGCGAATGAAATAGTTGTTTGGCCTATTCCCAGGGGGCAAAGAATAATTCTTCAAGCTGATGCCTCTCATTTGAGGAATACATGAACAATTGAAGGCAGTTAAGAATACATGTGAACTCCCAGTGAGGCAAATCTGAGGTTGACCACATATATTTCCTGGCTGACTCCCACCTTACCCGGGCAGGAAAACTGTGATATGGGAGGTTGGTCTGTGCAACACACTAGACCTTAATTTACAACTCTAATGTAGCACATGGATCATGAGTGCTCAGAAAATACTGAGATGCCTACAATTCCATGCAGGTTCTTTATGTTTTTACTAGTATATATCATTATTTTTAGAAAAAAATATTACAAAAGATGTGTCCCAATGGCATTAAAATCAAATATTTAAGTAAAATACACCCATCAATTTAAAAAATGTGCTGTGACTTAAATAATATCAATGTAAATATGCTATGATTTAAATAATATCAATGTAATTTTACCAGAAAATGCACAAGGTCTAAATTATTTAAAAGGCAGAGTTATTGGCAACAGAGAACAGGTTAAATAATGATTTTCTAAATTAGATTAACACCTACAGCCAAATAGATAAGATGTGGCATGATTAAAAACTACCAATGCCAGTTAACATGCCTTTGCATTTTATTTTGCTAATATTTTCGTACCAAAAAAATACCTGTACTTAAAACTGAAATGTTAATTCACTGGAGAAAATGAAGACATACTTCAAGCTTAAGCACGTAACTTTTTAGTTTTTATCACTCCTAAAATATAAAAAGTCTAAAGAAACTCTAGGAATCTTTGTAATCTGCAGATAAATCTCTTGCTTTAAATGGCAAAAAACTCCAAAGGAACACCAGTAATGAAATAATTTACTGGTAAGTAAATTTAGCATAAGTAAAAATTTGTAACTTTTCACAGTAGAAAATTAAAACTGCCCATTTACTTGGACAGTTCTGAGCCTTTTGTTACAAAAAAAATCTCTTCTTTTGTATGGCAATTTTTCAGAATGCTTTCTCATGAATTAGCTTAATTAGTTACCAGAAAGACTTTGGAATGTGGACAGAGTGGTCCTATTAGTGTGAAACAATTTCAGAGAGGAAAGGCAACTCACCCAACATCTGAATCCAGAAAGTAGCAGGGCTGAGCCTCAGGTTCTAATCTTTGGATCTTGGTTCAGTACACATTCTTTTAAACCACACTGCCTTCTTTCTTTCTTTTTTTGTCAAGTAAAGGGACTGTGAGCATATTTCACTCTGTGTGATGTATAGGTTTATTGGTAGAGAGACACAACAGAGCAGTGAAGTGCAAACCATAGAAATGAAGTCATATATGAAGCTGTGTAAGAAATGCATGTATTGAAGTCCCCTTTCCTGAAGGTACCTAGGCCATGTGCTTCCCTAGATTATTTTTGGGCACACTGTTAATCAATTATTAATATTAATAATAATTATTATTATTCACCTTCTCTAATATACCATATTGTTTTCAATAAATTGTGCCACAGGCAGCATGGGACATAAAAGGTATACTTTGGTTTAAAAAAAGAAGACAAAAGAGCATTATTGAGGCTCAACTGTTAAACTCCACCCTTGCCACAACCTGAGGGCATTTCAGGTCTATCATGGAGGGAATGCATTTCTGCCTCAGAGGAGAGCATGCTTTCCAGCTGATTTTAGAGCTGAAATAACTGGAGTTTCAGAGGAGCTTCTGCCCTTCCATTCAGCTGCCTGGAGAGTGTTGTGGAAGCTGAGACTGGGCCAGGAAGTGATGGAGGACCTAAAAAGAGGGGGGGGGGGATAAGTGAACAAGCTGAGGAGCACCCGCTGCCCGGAATGAGGTCTACCAGGTTGGCATTGCATTTGAATTGATTTTTCAAAAGACTGACATTTCCTCATTTATTTCTAAATCATCAAAAATAATATGAAAATTTAAAAAGAAAAAGAAAACTATTAGAAAAAGTATGTGAAATTTCTTCAACTATGACATAATTTGTCATTTCTATTTTTCAGTGTGCTTTCACATCTGATTCTTATCACATTTCAATTTACTTTAATCACCAGAGGTTGGATGTTTCACCATTTTGCCTATGCTAATTTATAATATTAAAATATTTGATTTAATAATTAATTTTTCATTTAAAAGGCCATTAGGAAAATTGATGGTGCTATTTTACTTCCTAATTTAAAAAGCAATATTATAGTTATAATACATCCCTATTCTTTTAAAAATATAAAATTAGGAGTACTGAAGAAGAAACCTGTCTGAAACATTAACTGAAGATAATGTTTAAAGATAAGGAAAGGATGTGTAGCACATATAATCCCCGGGTTTCAATGCCTAGGGTCAAACCCTGATGTCTGAAACCCCTGACTGCTTCAGTGTTCTGATCTGTAAAAGCGGGGGAAGTATAATATCCTACTTCATAAAGTTGTTGTGAAGATTACAGGCAAACACTTAGAACAGTGCCTGGCAAATATAAAATACTCATTATATCTTAGCTACTTTTTCAAGGAAGATAATACTTAATGGTGTTATAATACAATTCAGTCTAACATGTCTTGTCCTAAGAGATGGTTCAGGGGTTCTGGAAAGAAGCACAGTTTACAGGGAAAGAAATAAGAGAAACAGTGACAGCATTGAAGTCAGACAAGTATACTGCCAGATGTAGCCTCTCATTAGATGTGCACCTTTGAGTTATCTGATCCACGGCCTGCTCTTTAGGTATAAAACGAATTCTATCACACAGCTTTTCTTTTTAGCAGTAAAGGGAAAGATGCAAATGGAAATAATTAGCCAGTGCCTGGAGATATGTTTTGAGGTATCAGTGGGGGTGCTGGAAAGAGGTGGTGCAGGTATGGCAGGGGGAGGGCGTGGTGTCAGGGTTGGATGCAAAGCTCAGAACACAGTGCAAGCACCTACCGAACTGGAGCTGGGGTGGATCAGATTCAACAGTTTGACCTGAGACTTCCCTGTATCAGTTCTAGAGTGAAGTCTTACTGGGACCCTCCAACTCAAAGTCAGTGTTAGGTTGACTGAGGCAGCACCAAGGATAGCTCCCAGAGGCCCTCAGACCATTCCTGTTTCTTCTCTCAGTTCTGCTCAGGCTCTCAGAGACTAGATTCCTTGTCCAACAGCTTCTCACATGTCCAGATGAAGACTGAGTCTAGTCCTTCCTCAGCCCAGAGCCTCTCTGATGACAAGATGACCGGGATGGAACCTGTACTAGATGGGGACAATGCAGATAGGCTTCTTTCTGGCTGGATAAGAGTTTCTTAAGTATCATCATAATTCTAGGGGTTGTCTTAATCCTTTAGGTTGATGGATTCTCAAGGCCAATGTCACAGGACATAGATCTGTTAGGATCTGTTCTGAGGTGCTTTGCAAGCAATATATAACAAATTCTAAAGTCTACCAATGCTGAAGTTTCCCAATGATTTATATTTTTAAATAAAATAATTTAAAACTACTTTTGAATTCAGAAAGCATATCATAGAAAACTATGTATATTATACACAATTTAAAAAACAAAATTCAGAAAAAATAAAATAGAATTGAGTATATACCTATGTAATATGAGTATTTAAAAACAACACAAAAGAATGATAAAAAATTCAAGACAGAGATATCCCTCTTTGGTGGCAGGTGGATCAAATCAAGGAAATATTTAATGGTAATTTCAACCACACTGGTAATATTTTATTTTTTAACTTAGGTTATAAGTGTATTACGTGGAGAAATTTCCAGAATTGCTGAAATTATCTCAAGTAACTTCTTCCTTCTCTGCTTAATCCTAAATTGAAACTTATTTATCCCATTAATTCCATATAAGAGAACACAGAGGCTTTGAGGTTATGTACCCAGGTTTAACAGGTACAATTCTACAATTTTACCTCAATTCAAAAATGCAAGTTCCAGGTGCACCAGTTTTCTTTTACTGTTTTAAAAATAATTAATACAAATGTGCTAATAAATAGTAAACATGTGTGTAATGTATAGTATTCTTCAATGCATAAGAAATTAAGTGGCATATATGCCTGAGACAAATGCTTTGGGTAAGAAGAGTTTGAACTTCCTGCCTTAGAGAGGGATTAACTTCTGTTGTTATCATTTCACAACTTTGGTGACATTTCAGTACCGTTTAACCACGTCTAGTTATGATTCCTTGTAAAGTTGACCATGAGCAGAAGGGTTTTTTGTTTTCTTTTTCTTCTTTGTATTGCTTTCCTCTCATTTTTGAATGCTGTGTGGCTTGTGGCCTTGTCTTTCTTTGCTTTGAAGTTCCTGCCAAATCAATTGGGCTCATTTCCCAGAGAGATTAGAATTGAGAGGTAAGTAGATAAATTAGGGTGCAGTTGTGATCCAAGGGCCTTTTCAGGGACTAGCTTCTCATAAAAGGGCAGATTGATGCGTTTTCAATAGAAAGTTTCCTGAACTTGAAGAGAGAATTCCTGGGTTCAAGTACAAGCTCCAAATTTTAACAGCAGCTTAGAGACCCTGGTTAGATCAGTTAGCTTCTCTCAATCACTGTTTACTCTTCCATAAAACTGAGAGTAATAATAACTGTCAAATTTTTCTGAACATCAGAATTGAGTGAAATAAATATAAAAGGTTTTGTGAATAGCAAGTTGCCATGCTAATGTAAAATATCATTATTATCCTCAATGTCTCCCTATTCCTATTCCTCTTATCTAATCATTCACAAAATCCTGTCAATTTTACCACCTGAATGTCGTCAGTATGTGTCCACTTTTCTGCTTTCACCACAAGCTGGCTGAAACTATCCTTTTCTCTCTACCAGATTATGGTGATAGCTTCTTATTTGTCCTTCCTTTGCTTTATTGTTACATAATTCATTTTCCTGACAGGAGACAGATATATCAAGGAACACAAATCTGGCCCTGCAGGTGTGATTCAGTGGTTGAGTGTAGACTTATGAACAAGAATGTCACAATTCCATTCCCAAGCAAGGCACATGTCTGGGTTGCAGGCTTAATCTCTAATAGGCGGCCCGCAGGAGGCAGCAGATCAATGATTCTCTCTTATCACTGATGTTTCTACCTCTCTCCCTTTGTCTCTGAAATCAATACAATTTTTTTTAAATAAATGTAAATCTGTTCAGAACCCTATTCTGCTTAAAGCACTTCACTGGCATCTCATCATTATTAAGACAGAGACCAAACCTTACTTAAATTGGTATTACAACTCTGTATGGTTAGTCCCAAATTACTGTGCCTGCTTCATCTCACTCCACACTCCTCCTCAAATTTTGAGTCACAAATAAGTTTTTCTTTTCTTTTTATCCCACTTGCTTGGGAATTACATAATTTAATGCCTTGATGACATCCTATCCATCACACACCCTAATTCAGGAAGGCACAATTTAAATATAAAACATAAAACAAAGGAAGAGAAAGATGATATTATACATATTGGGAACATTGATGGGCCTCTGCATGTTGTTATTTTATGATTGCCTTATTTTCTTGAAGTCAAAAGCATTTCGAAGATGATTCACTGGTAATGTATTTGGGGGAAGTCTCTGAGAGTGAAGTGGAAGGCATCCTGATGGATGGGGTTGGGAAATCTTCATAAGCTCACAGATATTGACAGAATGACATTTTACTCTTCCGAGTAGTACTTACTTCTAGGTAATGGGTAGGGAAATTTAGTATGTTGCCTGTCTTTTCTAAAACATTTTTTTATGCTTTGACATGTTGAGTTGGATTGATTCACCTGTGTAATTGAAAAGTATAATTTGGTCTTAGTGTAATTGGTCTTCTCCT